>CM069163.1:4955645-5010645 GCA_035221665.1 Okamejei kenojei | reverse complement strand
GCAGAAGATAGACAGACACAAAATGCTGGAGTAACTCGGCTGATCAGGCAACATCTCCAGCCGAGTTACTCCAGCACTTTGTGTCTTACCTGCGGCATAAATCAGCGTCTGAAGAAGGGTCTCGACCCGAAACGTCGCCTATCTCCTTCGCTCCTTAGACGCTGCTGCACCCGCTGAGTTTCTCCAGCTTTTTGTGTAACCCTGTCTGATCCTAAACACCACCCGTCAATGTTCTGGGAGGATGCCTGACCCGCTGAGTTCCTCCAGCACTTTGTGTCTTTTTATTTGTAAACCTGCAGTTTCTCGTGTCTTCACCTATCACTTGCCAGGCCTGGTCCTATCTCCCCCCATCCCAACTAGTCTGAGGAACAAGGGTAGGTGATGTTTCGGGACCTGGAAGGGTCCCGGCCAGAAATGTCACCCGTCCATGTTCCTCAGAAATTCTGCCTGACCCCCTGAGTTACTTCAGCACTCTTGTCTTTTTGTTGTTAACTGGACCTCGTATTTAAGGTGAAGATAGACACATTCTGCTGGAGTAACTCAGCGGGTCGGGCAGCGTCTCTGGAGAACTGGAATGGGTGAGGTTCCGGGTCGAGACCCTTCACACTATTTATTCCGGCTACTCCACACACTGGCATGGTACACGGCACACACACACACACACACACAGTGCTTCCTCCACCAACATTAAGCACCAGCTCTGCGCGGCGCTAACCCGTAGTTGCGACCCCTGCTTTGTGCTGAAATGTGCCGTTGCTGCATCGGGCCAGCTGACGCTCCCTACTTATACCGGTAGTGGCAGAATGACATGTGTTTGCTGTCTCGGCCTGGACTGTTGTCCCTCCAAGAGGTAGTGCAGCCGGGAGTCCGGAGTGCAAACATAGAAAATAGGTCCAGGAGGAGGCCATTCGGCCCTTCGAGCCAGCACCGCCATTCACTGTGATCATGGCTGATGTGGATCATGCCCGCTCGGCTCATCTAACTCGCCTTCTCCTCCACTCACATGCTCTGCTGTGGATGTCTGGCATCCCTTAATAAAAACCCATCTCATTCTTGCAGTGTGTCTCCAACCTTTTTAACTATTGGCATTGGCTTGCTATTGCCGTGCGTATCCAGATAGAATGAAAAGCGTTGCTTTAAGGGCACGGGAGCGGGGAGAAGAAGGAATGGCCGGGGTGGGACAAGTCTCTGATTGTGCTGGCTGCGTTCCTGAGGCAGCGTGAAGTGTAGATGGAGTCGGTGGGTGGGGAGTGTAATTTGTGCGATGGACTGGGTAACTCTGCAGTTGTTTCTGGTCTGGGACAGGGCCGTTCCCACACCAAGCACTGGCGTGTGATCCATGGTCTCCTGGAGGTCAAGCGAGCCTAGTTCTTGAGCCTAGTTCTTCGTCCAACACCTCCGCTCGGTTCGCAATAACCAACCTGATCTCCTGGTGGCTCAGCACTTCAACTCCCCCTCCCATTCCGAATCTGATCTCTCCGTCCTGGGCCTCCTCCATGGCCAGAGTGAGGTCCAGCGCAAATTGGAGGAGCAGCACCTCATATTTCGCATGAGTAGTTTACATCCCAGCGGTATGAACATTGACTTCTCTAATTTCAGATAGTCCTTGCTTTCTCCCTCCTCCCCCTTTCCAGCTCTCCCACAGCCCACTGTCTCCATCTCTTCCTTACTTTTTCCCACCCCACCCCCACATCAATCTGAAGAAGGGTCTCGACCTGAAACGTTGCCTGTTCCTTCTCTCCATAGATGCTGCCTCACCCGTTGAGTTCCTCCAGCATTTTTGTCCACCTTTGATTTTTCCAACATCTGCAGTTCTTTCTTAAGCAACTAGCTCTTGAATGGGTTGGATTGACTGCCTGACAAAGAGGTCAGAGACCTTTAAAATGGCTCAGACAATCTCACCCATTGTGTTAAAGACTGGATATAGTGAGTCTTGCAGTGTTGGGAGAACCTGACTTACTGTTGCAGTTGAAACTAGTAATTGCAGCGATTGCAATGGTTCTTGATGTTGCCAACTTTACCTCAGTGGCATGAGAACTGTGCTCCATAATAATGAAATGCCAGGTTAGAACAACACTGGCACCTTGCTGTCCATTCCCAAATGACTCCCAGAGGCAGCATGAAGATACAATGGCCTCACAGACCCAGTGATCTGGGTTCAGGAAGTTGTTGGGGAGAAGGAGCAGGGGGTTTGGTCCTGACTGTGTGGAGTTTGCAGGCTCTCCATGTGATGGTTCCCCCTACTATGAGGATATGTATTCCCAGGTGCTTGGTTGACCAAGCACCAGTTTGTCCCCTCCCCCACCCCCTTCACTCGCACCCACAGAAGGCTGTGGATATTTATTAAGGCAGAGATAGATTTTTTATTAGTACAGGTGTCAGAGTTTATGGGGGGAAGGCAGAATAATGGGGTTAGGAGGGAACAGATAGATCAGCCATGATTGAATGGCAGAGTAAACTCGATGGGCTGAATGGCCTAATTCTACTTCTATCCCTTCTGACTTTATGAACCCCTTCCACTGGCCACACAATTTGCAACATTTATTTCCCTGAACTTCACAATTCTTCATCCTTTTGGACTCACATCTGTCTTCACATCTCTGGCCTTTGTCCAACAATCTACCTGTCAACAAACCCCGTCGCCTGTGTTCACCTGTGAGGGATTGGGGAAGGCAGCAAGACTGGAGCACGAGGAACGGCATGGGGGTGCAGCGGTAGAGCTGCTTCCTTGCAGCCCCGTGGACCCGGGTTTAACCCTGACTACTGCTGCTGTCTGTACGGAGTTTGTACGTTCTCTCCCCGTGACCACGTGGGTTCTCTCCGAATGCTCTGGTTTCCTCCCACACTCCAAATACGTCCAGGTTTGGAGGTTAATTGGCTTTGGTAAATATTGTAAATTGTCCCTAGTGCGTGGCGTGTGCTAGCGTATTGGGGATCACTGTTTCGCCGTGAACTCGGTGGGAGGGTAGGCAGCAGCCTTACAGTATGGAATCGATGGGAAGAAGGGCCTGTTTCCGTGCTGTATCTCTAAATGAAACTCTGAACTAAACTAAACATGGAAGCAAGAGGGATGAGGAACTGCAGATGCTGGAGTCTTGAGCAAAACAAAAACAAAACGTTTTGGGGTGGGACCCTTCTTCAGACACATGGGACCAGGTAGCTAGTTCTTGGCAATCATCCTGGTGGCCTTGCAGTCATATATCAAGTAGGTGGGATAGGCAGGGCAGTGTTCCCTCTCTCATGGCTGGCATTGACATTGGACATGTGCCAAGCACCCTATCTCTGTTCTGTCGGACTGTATAGCAGTTGTTTTGTGGACGTCAGTACCAGTTGTTCTCTAATAATTTACAGTTAAATTCCCCTGATGGAATTTGAGCACTTGGATAAGTCGAGGTAAATAGCTACCGGTCAATTAGATCTATTCAAAGCTGACCCGTGGTTTCTGCTCTGTAACGTTCAACTCTCCATCTCTCAGCTGTAGATGAGAAGCACGCAAATGTGAATCACATTTCAGATCTTAAAATCAGTATTTTTTTTCCATTTCCGTAGAAACAATATAAATAGAAACAGCAACTGTTTGTGGATAACAGCAAGTAAATCACGACTCCATATTGCACAATCCCTCTGAGTGATATTGGCACTTGTTTCCCAAAGCATGGGTTCCCCACATATTCATTGCAATGTGCAATCCTCCTGTAAACAGGACCATCTTTGCAGATGTTTCCAATTTGGGCAAAGGCAAGCATACCACATGCCTTCTGAAGCAGCCTTATCTACTTCAGTGAGCTGTGAACCTGGACTCCAAGATCCCGCAGCACATGGATGCTGTTAAGGGTCTTGCCGTTACCTGTATACTCCCTACTTACATTCAACCTCCTAAAATGCAACACCTCACACTTTTTTAGTTTAGTTTAGAGATGCAGCGTGGAAACAGGCCCTTTGACCCACCAGGTCTGCGCCGACCAGCGATCCCCGCACACTAACACTATCCTGCACCCACTAGGGACAATTTTTACATTTACCATGCCAATTAACCTACAAACCTGTATGCCTTTGGAGTGTGGGAGGAAAACAAAGTTCTCGGGAGAAAACCCATGCAGATCGCGGGGAGAACGTACAAACTCCGTACAGACAGCACCCGCAGTCGGGTTCAAACCCGGGTCTCTGGCTCTGCAAGCGCTGTAAGGCAGAAACTCTACTGCTGCATCACTGATTAAACTCCATCTGCCATTTCTCTGCCCATTTCTGCAGCTGATCTGCAGCCCACTGTATCTTCTGACAGCCTTCCTCGCTGTCTGCAACTCCTCCAATTGTGGTGTTATCGGCAAACCTACTCTCCAACCCATCTACATTTGCCTCCAAGTCACAAACGGCAGAGGTGCCAACACAGACCCCTGCAGACTGGTCACAGATCTCCAGCCTGGACATCTACCTTTCACCACAACCCTCTGTCTTGTAATGAATAGGTGAATCCCATACATCTTAATCTTCCAGATCAGTCTACCATAAGAGTATTTTGAGCAGAAACCTTACCAATATCCATTTATACATCACCCACCACCCTACGTCAATCTCCTTCGTCACCGCCTCAAGTTAGTAAGACACGACACGACACGAGCTGCCGTCCACAAAGCCATGCCGGCTATCCCTAATTAACCCATTCTTTTCCAAATGGGAGTAAATCCTGTCTCGAAGAATTCCCTCCAGTGGTTTCCCTACCACTGCCGTGTGGCCTGACGGCCTATAGTTCCCTGGATTCCCTCTACTTCTCTTCCTAAACACAAGAAGAACGTTTTGAATGTATTGCCATATGCACTGAAATAGAACGCTGAAAGCCTTGCGAGCAGCAGCACAACGGGGTTGTAAACCCGCACTCAATGGATAATATAAGAAACAAAACAAAGATTCAATAAACAGCCCAACGTAGTGCAAAAACAAAACAAAGCCCAAAGTCCTCCGTGCAACCAAGGGAGTTTAGTTGGAGTGCACAATCGCTGGTTTGCTGGGAGGGAGCTGTTCCCGAACCTGGACGTTACAGATGTCAGACTCCGAGACTTCTTCCCAATGGCTGGAAATGAAATGAAATGAAAGTGTGGCCAGGGTGGTGTGGTCTTTGCGGCAGTGACTCCTGTAGATCCCTTCGATGGTGGGGAGGTCTGTAGCCGTGATGGACTGGGCAGTGTTCAGCACCTTTTTTGCGGCCTCCTTCATTCCTGGGTGTTCGAACTGCCAAACCAGGCTGTGTTACAACCAGTCAACACGCCCTCTACCGTACACCTGTCGAAGCTCTAGAGAGCATACATCGACATACCAAACCTTCAATAACAGAAATAAAGTTATGCTATAGTTTTAGTTTTAGTTTCAGAAATATCGTGTGGAAACAGGCCCTTTGGCCCGTTGAGTCCGTGCCGACCAACGATCGCCCAAACACTAGTTCTATGCTATCCTACTTTTGCCTCTGACACACTGGGGACAATTTACAGAGGGGCAATTAACCTACCAACTATACGTCTTCAGGGAGTGCGAAGAAACTAGAGCAACTGGAACGTCCACACAGACAGCACCCGAGTTCAGGATCAAACCCGGGTCTCTGGCGCTGTGAGGCAGCCACTCCACCAGCTGCAACACCGTGCATTTACTACAAGTACTATGCATTTCATTCTACATCCCGTCACTGAGTTTTAACACCACCATCTAACAGCTCGCCGAAGGTGCTACCAGTCTCACCAATGTCGAAGATTATCTCCTCATTCATCTCAGTTAAATCTCCCATCGTCCGCAATCGTGAGGAAAATAATCCCAGCATATCCAACCCAAAGGGGCACAATTGTGGCAATGTTCTGGTAGGTCTCCTCCCCACCATCTCAGCCGCTGAGGGAGCAGGTGATAAATCTTGGCCTCGTAACCTGGTGTTGTACAGTACTACAACAAGAGACAAGAGGATATAATGACTCTTCACCCAAAAGGGCAGATGAGCTTCGAGCGAGCCAACGGCCATCCACACTTCAGTTGAAGTTGCGTTCACTGTCGTACGCGGCATTGTAAGGACCAATGATAAAGCACGCACACACCAACATCCTACACTTCCAGCGGCGGAGGTCCGCAGGAAAAGGAGGACAGAGATGTGTGGTGCGTCCGTCACCGTTCCCGTCGGGCACCAGCACCACTGCGTCGCTAATGTTTCCAACGATGATGAAGGAATGAATTCACCCAACAGTTGCTGTATAAACATGCCGTCACACTGTGCAACTCTCCCTCAGACAACACGGCTCATTGGCTTTAAAAGGTGCGAAGGGTGTTATTGAAACGCACCCTTGTCGATCTCCGGGATCATCTAGGAGAGGTAAGCAGTCTTCAAGCGGCAGATGTATGTAAGGAACAGATTAACAGGGCGGCGCAGTGGTAGAGTCAGTCAGGGTTCGATCCTGGCCACAGCTGCTGTCGGTACGGAGTTTGCACGACTCTCCCTGTGACCGCCTGAGGTTTTCTCCGGGTGCCCTGGTTTCCTCCCGCAAAGACGTGCAGGTTTTAAGTTTGTAATAGCTTCTGTAAATTGCCCCAAGTGTGTAGGATAGTGCTAGTGTACGGGCGATTGCTGGTTCGGCACAGACTCGGTGGGCCGAAGGGCCTGATTCAACTCTGTATCTAAACTAAAACTAAACTAAACGAGACTAAGATCCTGTTACTTCTGTGACGTTGAAGTAATTTTGCAGTGCGTTATCTCCAAGTGGACGTCTGCCAAAGCATTGCCTCCAAAACCAATACCATGTCGTTTAGTGTTACGGGAGGGTTGCTGAGCAGCTTTAATGGAACTCTCCCTCCCTGAGTTGGCTGAGATGACTGCAGCCTCTGCACGCTAGCACCGTAATATCAGCTGTGTTGCTCTGAATGAGGTTCAAGTTGGGAGAGCGAAGGGGAGTGGGATAAACGTTTGCACCAAGCGTTTGCACCAAGCAGACACCAAAGAGGACACTGTGCACAAAGCCATTTCAGAAAGCCCTTCATCTCGTTTCAAGGGAGCTCTCAGGCCACTCTGCCCCCCCCCCCCTCCCTTGTCCTGTTTGCAAACAGTGATATAGCCCAAAGCAGCTGTAGAACAAAGCTAACTTTTATGTGACTAGGGAGGGCAGTTAGTATTTCCATTGTCACATTCATATCAGCTTATTCAGACCTGCCATCATTATCTACTGTATATAAACCACAGTCATCGTGTAATGCTTAGGATTCCCATAAAGATTCCTTCAGCACTTACATAATTCCTGTGCACACCACAAACTTATTTTATTTCTTTGGATGATTTATTAATATCTCCTTGGATAGGGTTGGCAATTGGACTCCAAAGCAAGAGCAGGCAAGTTCAAATTCTCTCATTACACGTTTACTGCTGTTGTGTCTGACTCACATGAAGGTCAGAGGAGAGGAAAACTAGCCTTGTGTGTAACCCACGTTTGCCTCTCTCTCTCTCTCTCGCTCTCTCTGTCTCTCTCTCCCACACTCTCTCTCTGTCCCTTGCTCTCTCTATCCCATGCTCTCTCTCCCACACTCTCTCTCTCTCTCTTTCTCACTCTCTCTCGCTCTCCCACACACTCTATCCCACACTCTCTCTCTCCCACACTCTCTATCTTTCCCACTCTCGCTCTCCCACCCTCTCTCTCTCTACCCCACGTTCTCTCTTGCTCTCCCACACTCGCTCTTCCACCCTCTCTCTATCCCATGCTCTCTCTCGCTCTCCCACTCTCTCTTGCTTTCTCTCTTGCTCCCTCTTTTTGTACTCTCTCTTTTGCCCTGTTGTGTTCTCTCTTTTGCGCTCACATTTGCCCTCTTTCTTGCTTTCTTGTTCTCTTACCTTTGTGCTCCCATGCTCTCTCTCTCTCTCTCTCTCTTTTGTTCTCTCTTTCTCTCTTCATGCTCTCTCACTCTCTTGCTCTCTCTCTTTTACGCTCTCTCTCTCTCTCTCTCTCTCACTTTGTACCCTCCGTCTCTCATTCTCTCTCGCTCTCTTTCTCCCTTCTCTCTCCTGGTTTGCCTATCGTTCCTCATCCACATGAAATCCCAGCGCTGATTCCAAGCCTGACCTGACTCCAGAGATGTTGCCGACCCACTGAGTTACTCCAGCGCCTTGTATCTTTTCTTGTAAACCAGCGTCTGCAGTTCCTTGTGTCTGCATTCTTGCAAATCTTCCTCCAACCTTCCCCAGCGGCTGCTACCTGCAGAGCAAAACACCAAAGTGCTGGAGTAACTCAATGGAT
The DNA here is from genome assembly GCA_035221665.1 of Okamejei kenojei. Taxonomy (NCBI): domain Eukaryota; kingdom Metazoa; phylum Chordata; class Chondrichthyes; order Rajiformes; family Rajidae; genus Okamejei; species Okamejei kenojei. The sequence continues at coordinate 5,002,396 of CM069163.1, read as the reverse complement.
CAGGCAGCATGTGGAGGGAATGGATAGGGGACATTTTGGGCAGGAGCCCGTCTTCATTCAGTCTGATTGTAGGAGGGGTAAGAAGCTGCAACAGGGCTGCAAGTGAGGGGTGGATACAGGGGAGGGGAGATTTGATTGGTGGATAAAGGCCAGGGATGAAAGGAGGCAAAAGAGGATTAGATCTGGAGAGATGAGACGGAAACAAGGAACTGCAGATGCTGCTTTGCCAAGGAAAGATACAAAGTGCTGGAGTAATGCAGCGGGTTAGGCAGCGTCTCTGGAGAACGTGAACGCGATAAGAACCAAGATGTCGCTGGAGCAAGGAGACTCTTTACATGCTGGTCCCAGAACCTGCTGTTGTCCGTTATATCCTGCTGTCCGTTATATCCTGTTGTCCATTATATCCTGCACTAAGTGTTGCACTCTTTTACCTTGACCTGTGCACTGTGGGCGGTTTGATTGTAATCATGTGCCGTTTTTTCTGGGACTGATATCACGCAACAAAAGCTTTTTACTGACCTTTAGTACACAGGGCAATAATAAACAAAGCTAAACTAAACAGAACTCGGCAAAGTTTCGGGTTGGGACCGTTCTCCCGTAGAAGGGTCCCGACGTCACCAGGACATGAGGCCCCCTATCCATGTTCTTCAGGGGTGCTGAGTGACTCCAGCATTTAGAAACAAAGAACTACAGATGTTGGTTTATACCAAAGATAGACACAAAGTGCTGGAGTAACTCAGCGGGCCAGGCAGCACCTCTGGAGAAAAAGGCTGGGTGACGTTTCAGTTCGGGACCCTTCTTCGGACTCCAGCATTTTATGCCTTTCGGAGGAGAGAGGAGGCGTGGGAGGGTTATAGGTGGAAGGGGAGATGAAAGGGCCTCTATATCCAACATCTAACTTGTTTTACAGCCTTCAGCTGGGCTCGCTCCCATTCCCGGTCTCGCACTTGGTGATTTTCCCAGTTCCTCACACTGACTCACCTTTCCCATCGATGTACTGTGCTCAGTTTTATCTGTCCCAGCAGTCCCGTTTTCCTCGTCCTGACGTCACCAGTCTGTGTCCCGGACCAAATCTCACACTTCATTTTTATTTGACGTGTTTCGTGAACAGTATTTTATCTCCACTGTGAATCCTCCCTGCTCCACTGGCGAAGTTTCATCTCGCTTGCTTCATGAGAGTGAGAATACACTCATGGCACCCACACAAAAACTGGAAAACTGCCCATCGTACAGCTCTTCTGAAATGCTCTTCAGATTTCTGAGAATGTGCCCGTGTTAAACTCTGTGTTTAACAGCCGTATCTGGGAACGAAATTCAACCTTGGTGCAGAAACAAGGGTACCGCAGATGCTGGAGCAACTCAGCGGCTCAGGCAGCATCCCTGGAGAACATGGATAGGTGACGTTTCGGTTAGGTCACCTTGTTCAGTCTGAGATAGAGAGACAGGTATTACATCTCCCACAGTTGCAATGGGAAGTACCTGAGGAGACCCAACGAGTCCAGGCCGACCATCGATCGCCCGTTCACACTCGTTCCATTTTATCCCACTTTCACATCCACTTCCTGCACGCTAGAGGCAACTTACAGAGGGGGTACTTGAGGCAGGGACTAAAACACCATTTAAAAACCATTGGGAGGATTGGCGTACTGCGCATGTTGTTCCATTGTTTAAAAAGGGTTCAAAGAATAAACCTAGCAATTATAGACCTATTAGTTTGACGTCAGTGGTGGGCAAATTAATGGAAAGGATACTTAGAGATAATATATATAAGCATCTGGATAAACAGGGTCTGATCAGGAACAGTCAACATGGATTTGTGCCTGGAAGGTCATGTTTGACAAACCTTCTTGAATTTTTTGAAGCGGTAACTAGGGAAATTGATGAGGGTAAAGCAGTGGATATTGTCTATATGGATTTCAGTAAGGCCTTTGACAAGGTTCCCCATGGAAGGTTGGTTAAGAAGGTTCAATCTTTGGGTGTTAATGGCGGAGTAGCAAGATGGATTCAACAGTGGCTGAATGGGAGATGTCAGAGAGTAATGGCGGATGGCTGTTTGTCAGGTTGGAAGCCGTGACCAGTGGGGTGCCTCAGGGATCTGTGTTGGGTCCACTGTTGTTTGTCATGTACATCAATGATCTGGATGATGGGGTGGAAAATTGGATAAGTAAGTATGCAGATGATACTAAGATAGGTGGTGTTGTGGATAATGAAGTAGATTTTCAAAATCTACAGAGAGATTTGGGCCATTTGGAAAAGTGGGCTGAAAGATGGCAGATGGAGTTTAATGCTGATAAGTGTGAAGTGCTACATCTTGGCAGGACAAATCAAAATAGGACGTACATGGTAAATGGTAGGGAATTGAGGAATGCTGTGGAACAGAGGGATCTAGGAATAACTGTGCATAGTTCCCTGAAGGTGGAATCGCATGTAGATAGGGTGGTAAAGAAAGCCTTTGGTGTGCTGGCGTTTATAAATCAGAGCATTGAATATAGGAGTAGGGAAGTAATGTTAAAATTGTACAAGGCATTGGTAAGACCAATTCTGGAGTATGGTGTACAATTTTGGTCGCCTAGTTATAGGAAGGATGTCAACAAATAGAGAGAGTACAGAGGAGATTTACTAGAATGTTGCCAGGGTTCCAGCAACTATGTTACAGAGAAAGGTTGAACAAGTTAGGTCTTTATTCTTTGGAGCGCAGAAGGTTAAGGGGGGACTTGATTGAGGTCTTTAAAATGATGAAAGGGATAGACAGAGTTGACGTGGATACGTTTTTCCCATTGAGGGTAGGGAAGATTCAAACAAGAGGGCATGACATGAGAATTAAGGGACAGAGGTTTCGGGGTAACGTGAGGGGGAACTTCTTTACTCAGAGGGTGGTGGCTGTGTGGAATCAGCTTCCAGCAGAAGTGGTGGAGGCAGGATCGATTTTAACATTTAAGAGTAAAGTGGATAGGTATATGGACGTGAAGGGAATGGAGGGGTATGGTCTGAGTGCAGGTAGATGGGACTAGGGGAAAACAAATGGTTGGCACGGACTGGAAGGGCCGAGAGGGCCTGTTTCCGTGCTGTAATTGTTATATGGTTATATGGTTATATGGGAGTGGCACATGGGCCAAAGGCAGGCAAGTGGGACTAGAGCAGGTGGGGCATCCTGGTTGGCAAGTGCACGTTGGGCTGAAAGGCCATGCTGTATAACTATCTATGAGGGGCTGGTTTAGGTGGGAACAGATGAGTGAATTTCAACCATAGTTTAGTTTAGAGATGCATCACGGACGCAGGCCCTTCAGCTCACCATGCTGACCACCCATCACCCCTTCACACTAAGTTATCCCACTTTCTCACCCGTTCCCTACACACTAGGGGCCAATTAACCTGCAAACCCACACATCTTTGAGATGTGGGAGGAAGCCGGAGCACCCGGGGGAAGCCCATGCAGTCACAGGGGGACCGTGCAAACACCACGCTGACGTCAGGATTGAACCTGGGTCTGTGGTGCTGTGAGGCAGTGGCTCTACCAGCTGCGCCACCGTGCCAGTTCAGCTGCCCCGCTGCCACCGGAGACTTTAATTACACTGCAATACAATCAGCAAATGCTGCAAATGCTCAGCAGGCCAGGCAGCACCTGCGGGATGAAAAACAGAATGAATGCCTCATGAGAATGACTTCTATCAACAACACTTGTGTTTATTTTTAATATTTCCAATATCCACAGTCTTTTTGCTGTTGAAATAATTAGAAATGTCATTACAAATTGTTACAATTCATCTACGTGTGGCACAGTGGCGCAGCTGGTAGGGCGTATGTCTCACATCACCAGAGAGCGTGGTCCGATCCTGACTTCCACTGCTGTCGGAATGGAGCTTGCATCTTCTCCTGGTGACCGCATCAGCTTCCTCCGGCTGCTCCGGTTTACTCCCACATCCCACATCCTGTATCTGTACACTGTGGGTGGCTCAAATGTGTATCATGTATTGAGTCTCCACTGACTGGTTAGCACGCAACAAAAGCTTTTCGGCACGCGTGACAATAAACTACACTGACTAAAAGTCTCATCTAGTATGTATGTATGTTCCCGAAATGCAGCCAAAAGGGTACACGATAGGGCAGCAATTTTAGGGCCACCTTACTCACCATTCGCCTGCGGTGTGCTGTATCAAGTTTTGTTATATTTTAAAAGTAATTAACTTTAGAAACTTTAATGAGCTTTATACTGCGAATGGGACAAGTTTCAACGAACCAGCCACGCCTGCGCCGTTGGGGGAGCGTTGTCGGGCCGGGCGCCCAGAAGGAACGAAGAGACGGAGTTTGAAATAACTGAATGCCTCGTGGATCTGTGGTGTCACAACGGGGACCCGACGGGTCCACGGGCCATCGAGCATGATATGAAAGCACCACCACGTATGGGCATGGAGACAAAACTGAAAGCATTCTACTCTGGGGCTGTAGAAAGCATCTTGTCCGGCAACATCACAATCTGGTTTGGGAACTGCTCTGCCCAGGACAGGAAGGCTCTGCAGAGAGTAGTGCGTTCGGCCGGACTCCACTATGGGAACTACACTCGCCCCCCTGCAGGACCTATACACAGAAGGTGCAGATCCAGAGCCAGCAACATTATGGGGGACCCCTACCCCCCCAGCAACGGACTGTTCCAGCTGCTACGGTCAGGCAAACGCCTCCTCTGTCACGCTGTGTAAACAGAGAGGATGAGACGGAGTTTCTTCCCACAGGCCACCAGGACCGTAAACTCTTATCTCACCAGGGACTAATTTACTGTTGTGTTGTGCCTTTTTAAAATTGCAGTTTTTTCTAACATGTAAATACTGATTCTGTCCCGTCCTGTACTGTTGTGTTCTGTAGTGTTTCTGCACAATCTGCAGGCATTGCCACTTTCATCTCACTGCACATCTTGTAGGTGTCTGTGACAACTAAACTTGACTTGACTTGGAAAAAGTTGTTCATCCAATGATTTAACATTTTGCATCGATGATTTCCCCAAAGTATTGTTTTTTATGCATTGGGGCCATTTAGTATTATGACTGATAATAACCCCGACCACACAACCACACACAACAAAGATGCTATTATTCTCCAAGGGTTTCCTTCCTCTCGTGGCTCGGCATCTGTGGTTTAACTTGATGTATTGAGAAAAAAAAGGTTCATTTTAATCTCCTTTCAGGCCCCAGCCCACCGGGTTGATCGGTGTTGGCCCAAGCCTCCTGACGAGCTGGCCGACATGCGGTTTGTACTCACTGCCTTCACAGTACAGTTCATACAAAGTACGTGACTCTGAAAGAGCTCGTTCGGCCCAGTGTGGCTCTGCTGGTTGAAAGGTGACAACCCCAGTGTAACCCAGTGGCACGGTGGCGCAGCGGTAGAGTTGCTGCCTGACAGCATCAGGCCCCCTGACTACAGCTCGATTCTGACTACGGGTGCTTGTCTGTGCCGATTAAACCTACAGGTTTGTAGGTTAATTGGCTTGCTATAAATATAAAATTGTCCCCAGTGTGTGTAGGGTAGGGATAATGTGCGGAGATTGCTGGCCGGTGCGGACTTGGTGGGCCGAAGAGCCTGTTTCCACGCTGAATCTTTAAACTAAACTAAACTCCACCTCCCAACGCTATGTCTATAGACCTGTTGGCCAAGGTGTACACATGCCAGTCTTTTCATGATGGGCAATTTCTTACGATGCAGGCTCGATGGGCCGAACGGCTGTCTCCTGCGCCTATTGTCTGTTGTCTATCGAGTCATGTCTCCCCCTGAACAAGACACAAAGTGTTGGAGTGACTCAAAGGGTCAAGCAACATCTCTGAAGAACGTGGATAGGTGACGTTTCAGGTTGGGACCTTTCTTCACCACATTCTCCAGAGATGCTGCCTGACCCACTAAGTTACTCCAGCTCTTAGTGGTTTTTACTCACAGTCTCATCATCTGCAGTTCCTTGTGTCTCCAGAGATCCAAAGAGTATGTCAATGGTCCTAAAGTTCTAAGTCTTCATGGGGTATGAAAGTTGCTCTATAAATATGAGAATTGTAATTCCGAGGAGTGCCTTGTATATTAGAATATCATCTCCACTCACATTCTGAGTTAGTCCCTGAATCATCCATATATGATCGGTGGGATTCCAAGGAAATTCATGTACCGCTACCACTTCTCGTGCTAACTGGTGTTCATCCCGAACTGCTCCATAGCAGAGGACTGTCTGATTTATGGGCTGTTCCCACGGACACATTCGGAGATGGACATCAAGTGTGGGAAGACCATCAACTCGGTGATAGACACTCTTTGGTCTGCCCGAAACCTGTTGACCTCCCAGCGGAGCGAGATGCCCGCCAGGGAATGTTGCTGAATGGCCCGCTCCAGACTGCAGGGGTACGTGCTGAGGCCCGCTCCAGACTGCAGAAGCTCGGTGCAGCCAACGCCAAGGCTCGGTGGGGGAGGACCACAGTCTCGGGTCCTTCCGCTGCTGGGGTTCAGGCACTAGTGAATCCATGGACAATGTATGAAGAGATTTTTGTACAGTTATTATGTTGTATCTGAAGGAACTGCAGATGCTGGTTTAAACCGAAGATTGACACAAAATGCTGGAGTAACTCAGCGGGCCAGGCAGCATCTCTGGAGAGAAGGAATGGGTGACGTTTCGAGTCGGGACCCTTCTTGAGATTATAGTTTAGTTTAGTTTTAATTGTCAATTGTACCGAGGTACAGTGGAAAGCTTTTGTTGCGTGCTGACTAGTCAGGGGACAGACAATACGTGACTACAGTCGAGCCGTGTACAGTGTAGCGATGCACGATAAAGGGAATAACGTGAATAGCGTTTATTGCAAGATGAAGCCAGTAAAGTCTGATCAAAGATAGTCATATAAAGAACTGATGGCTTGAGTTTGGCGTTTGGGTGACTTATTCATTCCATAGTTTTGATTTACAGATGTGTGCAAATGTTTATAGAAGTGCACAGCAAGGCAAATTATTCTTTGCTGAGTATTTATAGCAACTGATGGGAAACGCATCAGGAAATGAAATGGATGAAAAAAAAATGCGGTGGGGATGGGGAGTAGTTAAAACAACACTGATTTATGGTGCAAGGGGAATTGAAACGCACATACATCCTTGAAGACTATCACACAACATAAGGCGGCTTGGGACCCTTCTTCAGACGCTTGTCAGAATGCATTCTATCAATTGCTGCCTGGATTACAAGGCATTCCCTATAAGAAGAGGGTACAATGCTGGAGAAACTTAGCGGGTGCAGCAGCATCTATGGAGCGAAGGAGATAGGCAACGTTTCGGGCCAAAACCCTTCTTCAGACTGATGGGGGGTGGGGGGAGGGGGGGGGGGAGGAAAGGAAAAAGGAGGAGGAGGAGCCCAAGGGCTGAGGGAGAGGTGGGAAGGGGAGGAGACAGCAAGGGTCAACAGAATTGAGAGAATTCAATGTTCATGCCAAGAGGATGCAGACTCCCCAAGCGGAATATGAGGTGCTGTTCCTCCAACTTGCGGCGTTGCTCACTCTGGCCGTGGAGGAGACCCAGGACCGAGAGGTCGGATACGGAATGGGATCGTATTCCCAGGCAGGTCACGAGGGAGAACGGACAAACTCAGTACAAATAAGCACCCGTAATCAGGATTGAACCCGGGTCTCTGGCGCTGTCGGGCAGCAACTGTATCACTGCGCCACTCTAAAGATTCTAAGCCGGACTAAGCGTCCTGACCAGAAACGTCACCTATCCATCTTCTCCAGAGATTCCTGCCTGACAAACTGAGTTACTCCGCCACTTTAGAAACATAGAAACATAGCAAAATAGGTGCAGGAGTAGGCCATTCGGCCCTTCGAGCCTGCACCTCCATTCAATATGATCATGGCTGATCATCCAACTCAGTATCCTGTACCTGCCTTCTCTCCATACCCCCTGATCCCTTTAGCCACAAGAGCCACATCCAACTCCCTCTTGAATATAGCCAATGAACTGGCCTCAACGACCTTCTGTGGCAGAGAATTCCAGAGACTCACCACTCTCTGTGTAAAGAATGTTTTCCTCATCTCGTTCCTAAAGGAATTCCCCCTTATCCTTATCCTTAGACTGTGACCCCTTGTTCTGGACTCCCCCAACATCGGGAACAATCTTCCTGCATCTAGCTTGTCCAACCCCTTAAGAATTTTGTAAGTTTCTATAAGATCCCCCCTCAATCTTCTAAATTCCAGTGAGTACAAGCCGAGTCTATCCAGTCTTTCTTCATATGGAAGTGCCGACATCCCAGGAATCAGGAGACCTTTGTGTCGATCGATCTAATTCTAGAGTAAGCTCTGTGCTACCAAAAGACAAATCGACTGCCTAAAATATAACGGTTAAACATGGCGTGAGTAAGTAAACAGTAGCGTTCATGGCATCCTTAGCGTGACTCAATCTGTTTTACAGGGTCAGAAGCTCATTGCAGCCTCGCCACCTTTGTAACGTTTAATTAACTATAAAAAGCTACTTTGCAGTGAAGTAACTTTATACTCAAATCGGTGGCATGTTTCGAAAGGCAGTTGGACTCCACGACAGTTTTTAAATCATCTTGTGTATTTTGTTAGTCCTTCAACACCAGAGCCAGAAGGCGTTGACTACATTTTCAAATAAATGCAGTTAATTACTCAAGAGAATAGAGATGTCACAGGTCAGTTGCTAATGGCTTAATTATCTTCTCCTGATGTTGTGACCTCCCTGTTGAATAGTAACAGGAAGGAACCGATTAGAAGTTGTGTTTCAAGGAATACATTTTTTAAAGACTTGCAAGCTTTTCGTTGAGAAGAAATTTACTGACAAGGAGAGGTGCCCCGTGTAATGAATTGTCAAATAATGTTCAGTATTGGAGACATTCAGCGTGCAAACAGGCCATTTGGCCCACCTTACCCATACCGACCACGATGTCTCATCTAAAATAGTCCCATTTGCCCACATTTGGTCCCTATCCCTCTAAACCTTTCTTATACATGTAACTTTGTACTATCCAAATGTATTTTTAATATTGTTATTGTACCTGCCTCAACTGTGTCCTCTGACAGCTCGTTCCATATGGTAAAGTTGCCTCTCAGTTTCCTATTAAATATTTCCCCTCTCACCTTAAACCAATGTTCCCTGGTTCTTGATTTAACTACTCTGAGTAAAAGACTCTGTGCATCCACCCTAACTAATCTCCTCATGATTTACTATCCTCTATAAGATCACCCCTCATCCTCCTGCATTCCAAGGAATAAAGTCCGAGCCAGCTCAACCTCTCCCTTCGAGTCCTGGCAACATCCTCATAATGTCCAAGCCTTCTCAAAAAAAACATTTACCTTCATAAAAACAAGGGAGTTTATCAATGGTAGATACAAAAAGCTGGAGTAACTCAACGGGACAACAGGCAGCATCTCTGGAGAGAAGGAATGGCTGACATTTTGGGTCGAGACCCTTCTTCAGACTGAGGGTCAGGGGAAAGGGAAATTAGAGATATAGACAATATATCGTCGAGAGATTAGAGATATAGATATAAACAGATTATCAATCATCTGTTTTGCCGAAGGGTTCTATCTAACTGTCTTAAGGTAGACACAAAAAGCTGGAGTAACTCAGTGGGACAGGCAGCATCTCTGGAGAGAAGGAATGCGTGACGTTTCGGGTCGTGACCCTTCTTCAGACTGGTTAGGGATCTAACTGTCCCAATTCTAACTGTCTTCATGGTCAACTTAACTTGCAATTATCTGCCTCAGTTGCTCTCATTATTTGACTTGTGTGCCTTTGCCTGCCCCAGAATTGGCATGAGTCCAGTTGTATCCCTGAAGGCAGGCTCGTTGACTTGATTGGCCTTCACCGCTCCAGAGCTGGAGGCTGCGTGGATAACACTGGCCACACGAGAGCGTCTGCAAGGCCAAGATCACATCAGTGGCTTTGGACAACGTTGGAGCCAAAGTCTAGAGCAGGAAATAAATAAATAGACAAGAGCCTTAATAGCCCTGCAGGATAGACTACAATTATTTTAGTTTATTTTGGAGATACAGGATGGAAACAAGCCCTTCGGCCCACGCTGCCCACCAGCGATCACACTAGTTCTATGTTATCCCACTTTCTCATCCACTCACTAAACTCCAGGACCAATTTACAGGAGGCCTGCAGTGGGAGAGTCTAGGACCAGAGGTCATAGCCTCAGAATTAAAGGACGTTCCTTTTTGGAAGTAGATGAGGAGGAGTTTCTTTAGTCAGAGGGTGGTGAGTGTGTGGAGGCCAAGTCAATGGATATTTTTAAGGCAGAGATAGATGGGCTCTTAATTATTACAGGTGCCAGGGGTTATGGGGAGAAGGCAGGAGAATGGGGTTAAGAGGGGAAGATGGATCGGCCATGATTGATGGGCCGAATTACATAATTCTGCTCCTATCACTTATGCAGAGATGCCAAGTGTCCCGGATTCGCCGTATTTTATCCCGGCGAAATAACTTTTTTACGGTGTTCCGGCAGCCAAACATGCTGTTACGGAACACCGCCGCGCCGGTGTTCCTCCCGTGGTGAACGCCGGCGCCATGTGTCCCCGGTTTGCCAGCCCGTGCGATCAGCGGCATTTTGCCGGGCCCTAGTGACCGCGCGTGCGCAGTGGGGGAGGGTTGCCGGGCCCTAGTGACCGCGCCTGCGCAGTGGGGGAGGGTTGCCGGGCCACAGTGGCCGCGCGTGCGCAGTGGGGGAGGGTTGCCGGGCCTGGCGCGATTTCGAGCCACGCCACGCCCGGCCCAGAGCCCGGGCGGCGCCGGCCCGCGCGATCAGCGGCACTTTCTTGCCGCCAGCCGGCCGCTCGCGGCAGCCCCATCACCGGGCCTCCCACCCAGTGCGCAGGCGCAGACCCGCCGGCAACCATGCCAAGTGCGCATGTGCCGCACCCGCCCGCCGGCAGCCCGCTGATCTGCACCAGTGCGCAGGCGCAGACCCGCCGGCAACAACCCCAGGTGAGTATTACGGAGAGAAATGCATTTAACCCCATTTGTTACGGACAAATGGGTTAAATGTTACTGTGAACTAATTTTAGGGTTGGCATCTCTGCTTATGAACAAGAGGTCTTTGAGATGTGGGAGGAAACCGGAGCACCCAGAGGAAACCCATGCGGTCACACACAGGGAGAATGTGCAAACGCCACACAGACAGCACCCGAGGTCAGGATCAAACCCGGATTTGTGCTGTCATTTCCACCTGATCATCAAACCCTCTTCCCGGTCAATTGCTTCATTATCACTGCGGGAAGTCTCTTGCACAGTTGATTTTGTCCGTGCGTTGCGGTGAGAATCCTGCCAACCTGTGGCTCCGACACAAATAGATGCTGTCCGCAGACATGCCAACTCGTGTCATCAGGGCATGAATGAGCTCTTTGTGGAGTTAATTGGGGCCTCGTGAACTGAGCCACAAGAGCTTTTTCCCACGTCCTGGAAATACGTAATTGAGCAGTGATGATCTTTATAAGACGAGCTTCCTTTTCAATGATTCAACAAGAAAATGATAGTGAGAAACATTTGTACAACCTCAGTATAGGTTAATTTATTTTTGTTGCCGCTTCTGGGAATATTTTGGTTCCAATTCCCACGTCTGAACTGATGGGTTTCACAGCTCATGTAGCAACCTGAGGGGAAGCCTTCGGTCTGAAGAAGGGTCTCGGCCCGAAACGGCGCCCATTTCTTCTCTCCAGAGATGCTGCCTGTCCCGCTGAGTTCCTCCAGCGTGTTGTGTCCATCCTGAGAGGAAGCACTGGGTTTTCGTCATCTTGTTTGAGCTTTAGTCTTCAGAGATGCAGCGTAGAAACAGGCCCTTCGGCCCACCGAGTCCGTGCTGACCAGCGATCACTCCTACACCAGTTCTATCCTACACACACCAAGGACAATTTATAATATTTACAGAAGGTCAATTAATCTATGAAACCGCACGTCTTTGGAGTGCGGGAGGAAACCAGAGCTCCCGGAGAAAACCCACACAGTCACAGGGAGAACGTACAAACTCTGTACAGACAGCACCTGCAGTCAGGATCGGATCGGGGCTCCGGTGCTGTAAGGAGCAACTCCTCCGCTGCGTCACTGTGCTGCCCTAAGTGTAAACTACAAAGGATATAATTTTTTTATTTTAATCTGCGTTTTCCCTGTTGCTTGTACCACCATATTGTGCACTGTTTAATTTCTCTTTTGCGGCAGGATAGTGTTTGTGTACGGGGATCGCTGGTGGGTGCGGACCGTGGTGGGCCAAAGGGCTTGTTTCCGCGCTGTAGCTCCAAACACTACCCGCGGTGCTCATGTATGGCTTGCCTGCACGTGTGTGGAATGATTCGCCTGGATCGGACGCGAAGCAGAGTTGTTCCACTGTATCTCCACGCAGTATTACAGCGAACCAAGGCAGGTCTCGGAGGAAGGATGGCAGGGAAATCATGGAGACGGCAAGGTAGTCTGAGGACTCGCATCTGGAGGGCTGGAATGTTGATATGTGGACGGGAGTTATAACCCTGCCACAGCAAGGAGGAAAGTTAAATCCTGAAGATGGAATAACAAGATAATCTCAGACTGTTTCTGCTGTGAGGAGGCATTTTCGGGAAGATCAGTGGTGCAGCGGTAGAGTTGCTGCCTCCCAGCGCCAGACACCCAGCTTTGATCTTGACCTCTGGTGCTTAGTTTAGAGACACAGCACGGAAACAGGCCCTTCGGCCCACCGGGTCCAAGCCGACCTGCGATCCCCGCACATTAACACCCACTAGGGACAATTTTTACATTTACCAAGCCAATTAACCTGCAAACCTGTACGTTTTTGGAATGCGGGAAGAAACCAAAGATCTCAGAGAAAACCCACGCAGGTCACGGGGAGAACGTACAAACTGCGGACAGACAGCGCCCGTAGTCGGGTTTGAACCCGGGTCTCCGGCGCTGCATTCACTGTAAGGCAGCAGCTCTACCGCTGCGCCACTGTGCTGTGGGCAAGGAATGGAAACGTCACCCATTCCTGAAGAAGGGTCTCGACACAAAACGTCACCCATTCCTTTTTTCCAGAGATGCTGTCTGACCTGCTGAGTTACTCCAGCACCTTGTGTCTATAGCTGGTGGAGCTGCTGCCTAACAGCACCAGAGACCTGGGTTCAATCCTGACCTCAGGTGCTGTCTGTATGGAGTTTGCATGTTCCTCCTGTGACCACATGGATTTTCTACAGGTGCTCCGGTTTCCTCCCACACCCGAATGATTGGCCCCTGTAAAATGTCCCTAGTGTGTAGGGAGTGGATGAGAAAGTGGGATAACATAGAACTAGTGTGAACGGGTGACTGATAGACTTGGTGGGCCAAAGGGCCTGTCTCCATGCTGTATCTTTAAACTAAACTAAACTAAACTTAAAGTAGAGGCTCAGAATGAACAGATTTGTCCAGAGGCAAAATAGAAGCAAAATGAGCTGCTTACACGCAGTCTAATCTCTATATTTCGATTTTTAAACTTCCAAACCGCCTTTCTCGAAAACATTTCCTCCCGCGTCTGCTTTAGATTGTGCTCCCTCACAGCTACCAGCAGTTGCTTCTGTCGTTAGAAATTAAATTGTTCCCTTGTAAATTGTAGCCATCATCAGGAAATGCCCGCTATTTAAATAACGTTGCCGTTTTGGTAATAAACAGATCACAAAGGATTAAGCCAAAAGGAAACGTATGATTGAGTTTGCTACATCATGTTAAGCTTGAATTGAAATACTTTTTACACGTGTTGGCCCTGTGCTGTTAATTGACCAGTTTCAATAATTCCCACTAATGTTCCTAAAATAATCTTTGACTGTGATCAAATCAGCAAAGTTGGCTCCACTTATAATCACCCCCACTGCCCCGCACCCCCTCCCCCCACCCCCGACCCCCCATCCCCGACCCCCCACCACCCCCGACCCCCCACCACCCGCCCCCGACTCCCCACCCCCCCACCCCCCCACCCCCGACCCCGACCCCCCCCACCCCTGCCCTCACCCCCGCCCTCACCCCCGCCCTCACCCCCGCCCTCACCCCCGCCTCCCCCCGCCCTCACCCCCGCCCTCACCCCCCGCCCTACCCCCACCCTCACCCCCCGCCCTCACCCCTCACCCTCACCCCCCGCCCCTCACCCCCCACCCTCACCCCCACCCTCACCCCCCCGCCCTCACCCCCCGCCCTCACCCCCCCCCCTCACCCCCGCCCTCACCCCCCGCCCTCACCCCCCGCCCTCACCCCCCCCGCCCCTCACCCCCCGCCCTCACCCCCCGCCCTCACCGCCCGCCCTCACCCCCCACCCTCACCCCCCGCCCTCACCCCCCGCCCTCAAACCCCCCGCCTCACCCCCCCGCCCTCACCCCCCGCCCTCACCCCCCGCCCTCACCCCCCACCCTCACCCCCCGCCCTCACCCCGCCCTCAACCCCACCCTACCCCCACCCTCACCCCCACCTTCACCTCCTGCCCTCACCCCCCCTTCACCCCCACCCTCAACCCCGCCCTCACCCCCCACCCTCACCCCCCGCCCTCACCCCCCGCCCTCACCCCCACCCTCACCCTCACCCCCCCTAGTCAGCGAGGAACTTTATCTACATGAGTATCCACAAAATTCACCAAAGTGTTGGCGTCTGTCTTTACCTTAGGTGAAAGGTCATGGTTTAGTCTGTACCTGAGGTGAAAGGTCGTAGCTCAGTCTTTACCTGAGGTGAAAGGTCTATATTTGAATTAAAATGGCACTGGTTCGGTTGTTATCTGAAATGCAAGGTCAGGGGTTCAATGACTTGAGGGGTCCGTGATACAGGGAGCTGGCAGCTCCTTTACCTGCAGTGAGTGATGGCTTCAGGTCTGACCCGTGGGTAACAGGTCAGTGGGTTCAGCCTGTTACAGGGATGAAAGCTGTGCTTTGAGTGACGATATAATCAGCCTGATCACATTGCCCTGACTCCAAGGAATGAGACGCAGCTTTTTCCGTCGTCTCTGACTTTTATTTAGCGATTGCCCTCGAATGTGACTCTGCGGCTGTGTGCAGGCCTGGCCTTGACTGTGCTCCGTGGATGCGAGTACTGGAGGTTACCCCTGGTTTCCGTGTTGAAGATAAGAAGTTTACGTTCTTGATGACAGCCAAGTGCTCAATGAATGAGGCCTGAGGCCAGAGAGTTGTCGAGGCTAATGTGCATGAATGATGGTCGGCCAGAAAGTACCTCCAGGGTACAGGCGGCACCTGTGGAACACGGGCAGGAAACAAGGACCTTCCGGAGGTGAGAGGAGGTTGGAAAAGGTTACTTCACCCCCCCCCCCCCCCCCCCACCACCCACAGAGGAACGAGCTGCCGGAGTTGTTGAGGCAGGAACTATAACAACATCTACAAGACACTTGGATAGGTACGTGGATAGGAATGGTTTTGAGAGATATGGGGCGACTATTAGTTTGTTTAGGTCCTTTCCTACTCTTCAGCAAGCATCATCGTCTCAATTACAATCAACAGTTTTCAGCAAAGGTGTAAGGAGGGAAGCTGGGCCCATCAGTTGAAGTTTCGATGTCCAAGGTCCACAGATTGAGTTATAGGCAGATATAAAGGGTTAGTGAGGTGCTTCTTTTCATGTGGAAAGTAGGGCGTCACGGTGGCGCAGCGGTCGAGTTGCTGCCGTATGGCACCAGAGACCAGGGTTCGTTACTGACTATGGGTGCTGTCTGTGCGGAGTTTGTACGTTCTCCCTGTGGCGAGCATGCATTTTCCCCGGGTGCTCCAGTTTCCTCCCATACTCCAGAGACGTACAGGTTAATAGGTCAATCGGCTTCAGTAAGATGGTAAAATTGTCCCTAGTGAGTCGGCCAGTGCTAGCGAGCGGGGATTGCTGGGCGGTGCGGCCGCGGTGGGCCGAAGGGCCAGTTTCCGTGCTGTGTCTCTAAACTAAACTAAAGTCTGTGTTCAGTCCCAGCCTGGCCAAGATGGCCACTCGCTGGTGCAGGCAGTGGATAGTTGACGGCCACACCGGGGTCGGCTGCCTGCCCCTTTTCCGGGCCTACATCCGCGCCCGCGTCTCCCTGGAGCGGGAACACCCGGTGTCCACGCTGGAGGCCTTCGGCGAGCGCTGGTCGCCGTGGGAGGTCGAGTGTGTAACTGATGAGGATGACATTATTTAAAAATTGTAAACTGCCACAAAGGCAGTTTCGATCGTGTTACCTTTTAGAATATATGTTTTTGTTTTCTGAATAAAAGTATTTGTAATATTTTTTTTAAAGTGTTGAATTTGCAGCAAGACAACATCAATCCAGTGTATAAACTAAACCAAACTTGCTAAATTAATCTAAACTGAACTAGTAATGGCAGAAACTTAGAATCATTAGTCCTTTCAAAGTTGGATGCCTGAACTGAAAATAAATGGTGGAAACACTAACAGGTATCGGGGGAGAGAGAAAGAAAATTAAACTTTGATAGGAAATGGAATTGGATCGGCAGGAAATCAGTTTGCTGGGCTCTGGGGTAAGGAAGGGAATGGTCTACAAGGGGCTGGCATAGAGTCGATGGGCCAAGTGGCCACCTCCTGTGCTGGAATGGTTCTACGACACCTTGTTGATAATTGCTGCATTCTTTAAAGATGAAAATGCAGAGACTTGGCCCAACTATGTCTCGACAAAGCCACGCCAATGGATATTGAGCACTGCTATCTCCCGCTGGTCATTGCCAATATTCCTTTTAAGGATCAGATTTCTCTTTAAAAGTTTTTTCAAAAAGCTCTACGTAAAGCGGCCAAAACCATCAGAAACACTTTCAACAGCGTTCAGTTTCAAGAGTTTGCGATCTATCTGGTGCTCTGGGTGCAATGTGCATCTGCCTCTGCCCGAACAAATTCCAGGTTGCTGCATGGTTTCCTTCCAGGGTGGACTGGCCGTAAATCAGAGTGGTCTGCTGGCACCAATGAAGCAAGATACACCGAGAGCTCACTGTGTCAACATTGCCTACATGCCTTTGCCGTTAGTGCACATGCTTTGTACATTATCTGAATTTTTATCCAAACTGCCTTTATAGAATGAGTAGGGTTGACATTGAAGATAGACACAAAAACTCTGGAGTAACTCAGCAGGACAATTGTTTTATTTATCGCATAAGAAAATCATGAAAGCATATTTGGTCAGGAGTTCCCCCGCCACGGGTACCGTGTAATCCCGTGCTACCGGCTCCATGGTCGGATAATCGACGACTAAACCGTCTTCCCCCACCTGGTTTGCCAGGTGAGGAGGGGGGCTGTGGACCCCCCAGCAGGACCAAAAACAAGAGGGCGGATGGATGAGCTCCTAGCGAGCCAACGGCCATCTACACTTCAGTAGAAGTTGCGATCACTGTCGTACACGGCATTGTAAGGAATGATGATAAAGCACACACACCAAAATCCTACACTCCCAGTGGCGGAAGTCCGCAGGAACTGGAGGACAGGGATGTGTGGTGCGTCCGTCACCGTTCCCGCCGGACACCAGCTCCACTGCGTCGCTAATGTTTTCAACGCTGATGAACGAATGAATGAATCTTTCACTCCTGCCATCTGGGAGAAGGTCAGTAAGTCAGGCAATGGGCAGGTTTAGGAACAACTTGAATGACCAGGCTATTGAACTCTGAAGTGCTGGAGTGACTCAGCGGGTCAGGCAGTGGAGAAACGGGATGGGTCGCTGTTTGGAAAGTAATAAACCTCAACCTGAACCTAAGATTAGATTCTGGAGCGACAGACATCCTTTTAGTCTGAAGGAGGGTCCCGACTGAAAATCTCCACAGATGCTGCCCGACCCACTGAGTTACTCCAGCACTTGTGTCTTTTTTACTTTTATTTTCATTCACCGGCTGCTTACACCGTTGTCGATGGTGATGTTCAGTATACATCTCCAATTGCTTTTCACTGCATCTCGGTGACAATAAGCAAAACTAAACTAAAACTATCCTTGTTATCTCAAGATACTGCCTGACCTGCTGAATTACTCCAGCACTTTGTGTCCATTTCTGTAAACTAGCATCTTCAGTTGTTTGTGTTTACAAAAGAGCAACTTGGTTTCGTTTGTGTAGGAAGGAACTGCAGATGCTGGTTTACACCGCAGATAGACACAAAATGCTGGAGTAACTCAGTGGGACAGGCAGCATCTCTGGGGAGACGGAAGGGGTGATGTTTTGTCACCTATTCCTTCTCTCCAGAGATGCTGCCTGTCCAATATTGACCAACGTTGCCTGTCCAATGTTTTGACCAACGTTGAGCTCCTTCCTCCCTTCCATCGTTCCTTCTGCTCCACATACCTCTGTGAACCACCACAGAAGTGTGTTAAATGGAATGCGTTAGAAGAACATTTTTGTTGACAATTTACTGGGATTACCACTTGGAAAGTTTAGTTTAGTTTAAAGATTCAGCGGGGAAACAGGCCCTTCGGCCCATCGAGTCCACGCTGAGCACCGATCACCCGTTCACACTAGTTCTCTCTTATCCCACTTTCTCATCCACTCCCTACACACTAGGGGCAATTTACTACAAACCTACCAACCCGCAGTGGAAGGAAACCGGAGCACCTGGAGGATACCCATGTGGTTACAGGGAGAACGTGCAAACTCCATACAGACAGCACCCGAGGTCAGGGTTAAACCTGAGTCTCTGGCGCTTTGAGGCAGTGGCTCTACCTGCTGTGCTACCCAAAGAGAGAAAATAAAAATGTAGAGTCATAGTCATGGAGTGATACAGCGAGGAAACAGGCCCTTCGGCCCAACTTGTTCACACTGGCCAACGTGTCCCAGCTACACTAGTACCACCTGCCTGCACTTAATCCATATTCCTCCAAACCTGTATTATCCATCTAACTGTTTCTTAAACCATGGGATAGTCCCAGCCTCAACTACCTCCTCTGGCAGCTTGTTCCATACACCCACCACCCTTTGTGTGAAAACGCTACCCCTCAGATTCCTATTAAATCTTTTCCCCTTCACCTTGAACCTATGTCCTGTGGTCCTCGATTCCCCCACTCTGGGCAAGAGACTCTGTGCGTCTATTCCTCTTATGACTTTATATACAATGGATACTATAGGGAGGGATTCAATGCTTTGCAACTCAATTCAACGTTCTCAATCGGTCTGAAGAACCAGTTGCAATCCACATGTATAGGCTAGGTTTAAGGGGCTGAAGGGTCTTTCGCTATTCCAAGGGATCAGCGAGATGGGAAGTGTAGCATTATGGATCTGACGAAGGGCTGAGGACCTGGATCAGACACTGTTTCTTCTCCACAGGGCCTGCTGAGTTTTTTCCAGCATTTTCTGTATTTTCTGTCTCAGATTGGCGGCGTTTTCTTTTGTTTTTTTCACCGATTCTGAGACACGGCTGAGTATAGAGATGTCGTCGGTGTTCACACAAGGCTGCTGCTTTTGATTTCTCGTCCGCGAGGCATTGACTGAGTTGCACAGAACCCATCTCGTGTCAGCGAGTGCAAGACTAGGCTCCCAGCGGACAAGAGGCTTGGGTTGGCAATGCGACCACCCGGTCTGGCTGCCACTTTGCAGACCTGACGCTGGTCACAGATCAGCGCTGCACCACGTCAACCATTTACTGGCGAACTCGACCGATAGGGTCCCAGAGTTAAAGCCTGAAACTCAGATATGCTGAACATTTGCAATGCTTTAATCCTCTCTGAGGCAAACTATGTTTGACTTCGCCAGGAAAGAGAAGTGTCTGGGGCTCTAAACGGTTCCAGGTTGCCCCGCTCGTATTGTTACATAGCCCAGGAGAGTGCAACAATACGCGTCCTTTCATTGCAACTTCCTTTCTTGCCCATCAGCACTGTGCATTTAGACTGAGTGCAGGCAATCAAACGGGAATGGCTTCACACGTGTGAAGGTAACACAATAATCCCGTTTCACTAGTGGGAGAGTCTACGACCAGAGGCCATAGCCTCAGATTAAAAGAACGTACCTTTAGAAAGGCAATGAGGAGGAGAAACCTCTTTAGTCAGCCATTCAATCATGGATGATCTATCTTTCTCTCTCAACCCGATTCTCCTGCCTTTCCACCATAACCCCCAACACCCGTACCAATCACCGCTTTGTCTCGCACCATCTGTTTTTTCATTTCTGGTCTTTGTTCCAACCATCTTGCCTGTCCAAGGTAGACACTAAATGCTGGAGTAAACCTGGACGATGACTCTGAAGAAGGGTCTCGACCCGAAACGTCGCCCTTTCCTTCTTTCCAGAGATGCTGCCTCACCCACTGATCTAAACCGGCATCTGCAGTTCTTTCTGAGACATCTTGCCTGTCAACCTCCCTCGCCTGCATCACCTGCCCCCTGCCCTCTCCCAGCTTTCCTCCCACTTCCCTTCACCCACAATCAGATCCAAAACATAACCTATCTTGAAGAAGGGTCTCGACCCGAAACGTCATCCATTCCTTCTCTCCAGAGATGCTGCCTGACCCGTTGAGTTACTCCAGCACTTTGTGTCTATCTTTACTACTTGTGTTCCGTGTGAAACTCCCGAGTTATTCAAGAATGTGGACCGTACCGCTTTGTACGTAACATGCCCCGATCACTGAGTAGCAGCAGAACCGACCACGTGTGAAGAGTTCGGAAACGTGGCAAAAGTACTTGAAAATATTTGGTAACCTGTGAAAATATTTTCCACCATCAATTCTCTTTGTTAATAAGTCAAAGATGTATATTTCTAACCACTTAGCCCGTTCTGGATATTTGAGTCCCATTCGTGTTTCCACATGTTATCAATTGGCAGTGGGTAAATGCAGTGAACAGTGTGTGATTGGATCCATCTGTACATTCTTCCGACTGAAACATTTCCCCACTTCTGACACCGAGAGTGTATCCGACATTCACCTTCTGGTCTGGGTTTAGCATTGTCACGTCACCGAGCTCCAGTGAAAAACTTTTGTTTTGCATGCTACTGCACTCACATCAGATAATACGATACATAAATACAATCAGGCCAGACTCAGGTACAAAGGGTCTCGGCCCGAAACGTCACCCCTTCCTTCTCTCCAGAGATGCTGTCTGTCCCGCTGAATTTACAAAGGGGTGGAGCATGTTGCTTTTAGTCAGTTACTGAGCTGAGCAAGTTAACCTTATGTGGACTATTGCAAGCCCTTCTTCAAGGGTGAATGTGAACAGGGAGAAGAACCTGGAAAATAGGTGATGGCGGGACAAAACTCAGCAAGTGATAGGTGGATACAAGTGGGGGGGGGGGGGGGGGGTTGATAGGCTGATGATTGGACAAAGGCCAGAGATGAAAAGGCAAAAGGCCTTTGATAATGAGATAATGAGTCAAGAGGTGTCAAATGTGAAAGCCAGAGGATGGTATATAGGTGGATGGGGACAGGGTGGAGGAGGGAGAAATAGGTGTGCATCTAGGTGGGACATGGGGGGGGGGATAAAAGGGAGGATGGTTATTGTTGGTTAATTAACTAAATTTGTGGAATTCAATGTTTATACCGCTGGGTTGTAAGCTGCCCAATATAAGGTGCTGTCCTTCCAGTTTGAGTGTGGCCTCACTCTGACAGTGGAGGAGTCCCAGGACAGAAAGGTCAGTGTGAGAATGGGCAGGGGAGTTGAAACAGTTGACAACCAGGAGATCTGGCAGTGTTCGGTAAACCGGGGTGCCATTGCAGGTTGTCCTGCAAGGCGCGAGTCGCCAATTGTTCCATTGTAGGGTCTATTGGAGTTTGATTCTGTTTCTGGGCTGGTTCGTCAGCAAGAGACTGTCGGCGGCTGCGGGCATGCGTTTTTCAGCATGGTGGCAAACATGCTGGAATGGTTCCTGGTGGATGAGCTGCAGTCCAGTACTGAGTAAACAAGCCAGCCTTTCGCCAGCAGCAAAGTGAGCCAGCCCCATTTCTCCATTGGCGGCTCCTGTAATTCTCAGCTTTAAAGGCTTCCTGGCGGGAAGCTTGGAAGCTCGTGACAATTTGGCTACTTGCCTGTATTTGGGTGACAAACGTTAAACAGAAAACCACATTAACAGAACATTAACAGGGTTCCTACAGAAGGGTGGTACTAATTGTCCGGTGCATGTTCAACAAGGGTGGAACGGTGGCGCAGCTGGTAGGAAGGAACTGCAGATACTGGTTTACTCCGAAGATAGACATAACATGCTGGAGTAACTCAGCAGGCCGGACAGCATCTCTGGTGTAAAGGAATGGAAACGTCACTCATTCCTGAAGAAGGGTCTCGACCCAAAAACGTCATCTATTCCTTTTTTCCAGCGATGCTACTTGACCCACTGAGTTACTCCAGCACTCTGTGTCTATGGCTGGTAGAGCTGCTGCCTAACTGCACCAGAGACCTGGGTTCGATCCTGACCTGGGGGTGTTGTCTGTATGGAGTTTACATGTTCCTCCTGGGACCGCGTGTGTTTTCTCCGGGTGCCCCGGTTTCCTCCCACTTTGCAAAGACGTGCAGGTTTATAGGTCAATTGTCCCCTGTAAATTGCCCTTTGTTTGTCGGGAGTGGGATAACATAGAACAAGGGTGAACGGGTGATCGATGGTCAGCACTAACCCGGTGGGCCGAAGGGCCTGTTTCCGCACTGCATCTCAAAACTAAAACTGCTGCAAACTAGTGAGTGTGTTTTCTGGTTTGCTACTTGTTGGTGCAGTTTGGGAGGGGTGATTCTTAGTTTGGAAAATTTGTAGATAATTATAATAAACAATAGTTGTTTTTTTATTATGTTGATCATTTAAATAAAATCCAATATCAACTTCATCTCTATAAAATGCAAAGTAAAGTCACAAAGTGCTGGAGTTACTCCAACGCTGCTTTATTTTACATGGCAGCATCTGCATCTCTCGTTTCCCTGATCCCTGACCAGTCTGAAGAAGGGTCTCGACCCGAAACGTCGCCTATCTCCTTCGCTCCTTAGATGCTGCTGCACCCGCTGAGTTTCTCCAGCCTTTTGTGTAGCACCTGTAGATCCTTGTGTCTCTATGAAACATGATTACATTGAATTCAATGGCCTACAATTATAGACACAAAAAGCTGGAGTCACTCAGCGAGACAGGCAGCATCTGTGGAGAGAAGGAATGGGTGTAAACCAGCATCTGCAGTTCCTTCCTACATAATCTACAATTATAGACTGCTAAGGTCATAGGGTCATAAGGAATGGGAATAGAATTAGGCCATTCGGCCCATCGTGCTGCCCAGGCCCAGCCTACTCAACCTCTCCCTACACCTCAGACCCTCGAGTCCTGGCAACATCCTCGTAAATCTTCTCTTCTACCCTTTCCAACTTGACAACATCTTCATCTCACCTCAGTCGTGCGCTGCTGCTTGAATTGAATTGAAAACACTTGAATTCCTTCGATGACACTGATTGGATCCGATCACCAAAACGTTCTTATCTTGCCTGTTCTGCGTGAAAGACGGAAGTTAGTGCCCGGACGCTGGTTTTTATTTGCCTCTGATTATCTCACGAGCACTTCAGATTAAATTCCTTTTACTGAAGATGGAGGTGTTTTTGGAAATATTGACAGAAATATGGCTTTGGCTCTTTTCGGATCCTTCAAATCCAGACCCAAATCTATCTTCCTACCATTCCAAATAGTTTGCAAAAGGTATTTTATTTTTAGGTTTATCAACTCGTACATAATAGGTTTAGATTTACTATTGTCACGTGTACTGAGGTTTTTAGAGATGCAGCATAAAAACAGGCCCTTCGGCCCACCAGGTCCGCGCCGATCGACAAGCACACATACACCAGTTCTATCCTACACACTGGGGGCAATTTACAGAAGCCAATTAACCGACAAACCCGCACGTCTTTGGAATGTGGGAGGAAACCGGAGCACCCGGAGAAAACCCACGCGGTCACAGGGAGAACGTGCAAACTCCGTATAGACAATGCCCATAGTCAGGGTTGAACCCGAGTCCCTGGCATTTTGAGACAGCTGCGCCACCCTGCCACCTGAGGTACAGTGAATTGCATTCTACCCAAAGACCGGATAATACTGTACACAAATAAACCTCATGTCCAGCAGGTAGAGCAAAGGGGGAGATACTGACTACTGCCCCACTTGAAGTACAATTTTAATTCCACTTCTTCAGCACCAATGACACTTCCATAGAATCAATGACCCACCTTCCGCCTGGTAGCAGCAGCAGTGACGTGTGAAATGGCATCTTTGTGAAAGGGCTCCCTCCTTTCTTAAAAAAGAAGAGGCTTACACTTTTCACGCAATGACGTTGCTTCAAACTTACAATTCCCATCTGCCACGGCAGTTTGATATTTGCAATGAACTCATTTCATTCCATATCTTTCACCCACTCAACTCCATAATGTATTCTGGTAAAGGTCATGGCACGGTGAGTAATCTCCAAGCCATAACAGGTTTAAAGAAAAAAACGTTTCTTCCTTTCTTTCTTCCTTTGGAGACAGGGTGGCCGGCAGTTGCAGCAGCTCCGGACTGAGTTAGCTGAAAGCTTCACGTGCTGTGCATTGCAGGTTATGGGAGCGCATATCTGAGCTCCCTAGACAGGGCTTTATGAAGTGCAGCTTCCTACCGGCTTGATTGCGGTTGCTTTCCACCCTCTGCTCTGTCGCTGCCGTGAAAGGCAAGTCTGGTGATGCACTCCACGAACTCTGTCCGCCGGGAACAGCTCCCTCCTCCCGTTCCCTTCCCCCCCCCCGACGACTGACTTCCATTCCAGGTATTTAAGAAGGAACTGCAGATGCTGGAAAATCGAAGGTAGACAAAAATGCTGGAGAAACTCAGCGGGTGCGGCAGCATCTATGGGGCGAAGGAAATAGGCAACGTTTCGGACCGAAACCCCTTCACTCCATAGATGCTGCCGCACCCGCTGAGTTTCTCCAGCATTTTTGTCTACCTTCCATTCCAGGTATGTGGGTTTGGTCTCAGGGAGCCACGGAGCGCAAATCCCAGGCCTTTCGGCCCACCTCACCCATGCTAACCTTCTTGCTCATCCACTCCAGAGTGGCACGGTGGCGCAGCGGGTAGAGCCGCTGACTCGGTGCCGGAGACCCCCCCCCTCCCCACGAGTTCCATCCTGACCTCGGGTGCTGTCTGTGTGGAGTTTGCACGTTCTCCCCGTGACCGCGTGGGATTCCTCCGGGTGCTCCGGTTTCCTCCCACACCCAAAGACGGCGGGTTTGTGGGTTAATTGCTCTCTGTAAATTGTCTTTGGTGTGTTGGGAGTGGGGAAGTGGGATAACATAGAACTAGCGTGAATGGGTGATTGACGGTCGGCATTGGCTCGGTGGGCCGAAGGGTCTGATTCCACGTTGTATCTCTGAACTAAACTAAACAGACTAACCCCATTTGCCAGCATTAGGTGTGCCTGCTTCTGTATGCTGCCCATTCAAGTGACTGACCAAATCTCTCCCGTATATCCTGACCGCCCGGTGTTTAATTCCACCGGGTGGTCATGGTGGCGCAGCGGTAGAGTTGCTGCCTTACAGCGAATGCAGCGCCGGAGACCCGGGTTCAATCCCGTCTGTACAGAGTCTGTACGTTCTCCCCATGACCTGCGTGGGTTTTCTCTGAGATCTTCGGTTTCCTCCCACACTCCAAAGACGTTCAGGTTTGTAGGTTAATTGGCTTGGTAAATGTAAAAAAAAAATGTCCCCAGTGGGTATAGGATGGTGTTAATGTGCGGGGATCGCTGGTTGGCGCGGACCCAGTGGGCCGAAGGGCCTGTTTCCACGCTGTGTCTCTAAACTCTAAACACCTCCTCAGGCAGCAAGCTACCACTCTTTCCCTTCAAATCTTTGCATTTAATTAAGCACTAGACTAAGTGGGACCCGTTGGGTGGGGGGGGAAATGGGGGCGTGGGCAAAGGGGGGGGGGGGAAGGGGGTGTGGACTGGAGGGGATGGTTGCAGCAGACGCAGTTCGGATTCTGATGACCCTGCACCTTCAGCTTTCGGCATCGCGCAGTAGATCCCGGTCCCACTCCGGCTTCACTCAGAGGCTTCCGGTTCAACTCAGCGGCTGGTCGTGTTGACCGCCGCAGAAGCAGACCGACTTGCAAGAACGATTACTATTCATATATGCTTCATTCACTTCCAAGTCATCAATACATGTCACAAACCACAAGGGTTTCAGCATTGATATTGGTGGTACACCGCTGGTCACTGATTTCCAATCAGAAAGGCAACCACAGCCCTCCGCCTCCCATCACCAAGCCAACTTTGAATCCAATCAGCATCTTTACGCATCACATTTAGTACTTCCAAGCGGGATTGAATCTTAAAGGGACTGTCCCACCTGCCGATTTATTTTGGCGACAGCCGGCAGCCGCCGCTGGATTTTGTACATTTCAAAATCCAGCGGCGCCAAAAAAATGTTGCAACACCCGAGGAAACACCGCGCGTCAATATGTCATCACGCCGCGTCACGTTCGGTGACCTGATACGGCAGTCAATGATCCCGGCAGTCGCCAAAAAACAATCGTAAAGTGGGACAGGCCCTTAACAAATGACTCTACACTAACTCGTGGTCCATGAGATGACCTGGATTGGTGTTGGATGCCTGAAGGGCTTGAATCATAGAATCGCAGAGGACGGGAATGGGCTCTGTCATCCCTCGAACATGCAAACCATGATGCCTATCCACGCTGATCCCATTTGCCTGCATTAGGTCCACATCCCTCTAAGTCTTTCTTATCCATGTACCTGTCCAAATGCCTTTCAAACATTGTGCCAGCATCAACAAGGACCCACACCCGCCTGGCCACGCTCTCATTTCACTCGTACCCCCTCGGAAAGAAGGTATATGAGTCTGAGAACTGTGACATCCAGGTTTAGCTTCATCCCAGCTACCATCAGGTTATTGAACGCCACAAACCCCAACTCAACAACGAGCTATGAACCATCTTGGTTGCACTAGGGACTCCAAACTTTTGTTTTACGCTAATATATCTATATATTTTTTAATTTATTCATCTTTCTCTAATTTCTGTTATGCTGCTGCAAGCAAGAGTTAAATTGGTCTGTTTTCAGTACATATGACAATTAAACTATAGTCGCCTGACATGTGACTCTTGATTGTATCGGCTCACACTATCACCTGTGGGGACATGTTCCAGATACCCATAACACTCTGCTCCTCAAATTTCCTTCACATTTCATACCTCTCACATGCATCCTCCAGTTCTAGACGCCCCTATCCCACAATAAAGACTTACGGGCCTGTCCCACTTAGGCGATTTTTCCGGCGACTGTCATAGTCGTAGTAGGTCGCTGGACCCCCTCACGGCAATGTCTACACCTACCTACCACCTAGTGGTCGTCAAGCTGCCGACAACTGGCCACCCATTAGAACGTCCACCTACGGTGACACCTACAACAACCTACGGCCGTCCACCTGCTACAAGCTACGACAAGGTAAGACAATTCAGTCGCCGGTACCTGTCACCGGTTGCCGCCGGCAGTCACCAGTGGAATTCACCGAAGTCAGCACCGGCGACAACCTACTACAGCACCTACGTCAGGAGAAGTCAAGCTACGACAAGCCCACGGTCGCCGACTGTCGACAAAAAGTTTAGAACATTTCAAAACCCAGCGGTGACCAGAAAAACGCTACGATTCTGTGGGCGACTGAGGAGACCATACAGGCAACACCCCGGCAACCATGTGGCGACAGCCTAGTCGCCTATAGTTGCCTAAAAAACACCTAAGTGGGACAGGGACATTAGACTGTGTATCCTATCAAAGCCCCTTATCATTTTAAATTCACCCCTCAGCTTCCTATGTTCCATTGAGAATAAACTCCGTTCCCCTACAATAACTATATCATCGAATAACTACTGCCTTTCATTCCAGTCAATGTCCTAGTGAATCTGCTCTGCACACTCTCTCATAACACCACATTTGTCCTGTTTTGTAGCGACCAGAACTGTACGCAGTTGAAGAGGAATTTTCCAAGGGCAGTAGAAAATGTAGCCACAGTAAGTAGCCCTTATAAAAGTGTTCTTTACTTTAGACTTAGAGATACAGAGTGGAAACAGGCCCTTCGGCCCAACTTGTCCAAGATGCCCCATCTATACTTGTGCCACCTAGCCCTATTTGGCCCACATCTCTCTGAACCTTTCTTACCCATGTACCGCGAATCTCTAAACTAAACTAAACCTGGAACAATGATACACAGAGTAACCTCTGGACGAAGCACTTCAGTGCGTTATACATAAAGCACGATTGTTCTGTATTTACATCCGGAGAGTCCTTTGAAGTCGTCCATACTGCACTCTGTATTGGTTTCACGGCTGTCAATACATTGCCGTTTCAAAGCAATGCGTTTGAGGAGTCTGTCTCCTCATCCAGTTTACATTGAAGATTAGTTGGACAGCATTCATTATTATCCCCTCGGATTTGCTTCTCATCTGTTTATGTAATCCCTGGGACTCACATTAAAAAAAAACTAATAGTTGCAGAGGTTAGCAGCTGGTCAGGAAAATACTCTAGAACCTATTAAAACGCTATTTTTCAACATAGCTTTTCCACAGCCGCAGTAAACAGTCGGAAAAGAATGTCAAATGCTGAAGATGAAGCACTTAAATTCAATTTAATAAAGAAAAAGCCGGGTTGAGCGTAACTCTTTGGGTGAATGGCGGAGTGTTTTGAGGTCTGTTGTCGCTGGTTGAGTAATGCATGGCTGATTGGCTAGCTTGAAAGATAAAGTTTGTTTCCACTCTGGCTGGGGCAGACACTTCTGTGTAATGGAGCAGCATTCAACCCATGGGAGAAAACTCATTTATTTGCACTATTTATATACTAGATTCACGCCAGGATTCTCCGAGACTGGCCCGCGCATTTCCCACCGGAGAACGTGTCAAATCATCTCACTGCAATGTCAGGAAAGAACTGCAGATGCTGGTTTAGATCGAAGTTAGACACAAAATGCTGGAGTAACTCAGCGGGACAGGCAGCACATCTGGAGCGAAGGAATGGGTGACATTTCGGGTCGAGACCCTTCTTCAACCACACTGACTACAGAGATGCTGCCTGTCCCGCTGAGCTACTCCAGCATGTTGCGTCTATCTTCACTGCAATGTCACCGAGACGCCAAGATTTTCCACCAGGATAATTTGGCCGGGGATACAGCTCCGTCTTCTAAATGATGGCTCGTTCTTTGAGCAATTTGTTTGTTAAAGTACAGCCAACTTTTTTAATCTAATCAATTTTTAAACAAATTGAAAGAGATGAATGGTTTCAGCGATGTTTCACGGTGTAGGTTCATGGCGCACTTTCTTGGCTGGGCCCTGGTTTGTATGGAAGATATACACAATAGTGCTGGAAAAACTCAGCGGGTCAGGCAGCATCTCTGGGGAAAAAAGGATGGTTTGGATGGGTTGAGTGAACAGGGCCGGCTCTGACTTGTCTGTACCTTTAGTTTCCCTCGCCCCTGACTCTCAGTCAGAAGAAGGTCCCGACCCGAAACGTCACCTATTCACGCTCTCCAGGGATGCTGTCTGACCTGCAGAGTTGCTCTGGCACTTCTCTTTTTCCCAGCTTGTGTGAGTTGCTGACAATGGTGCTGCTAACAAGGGCAGGCTAGGCTTTACTCACAAACTTTAAAGCACAAATAAAACATTGTATTCTGTCCCAAAGCACTTTAAAAGCAGTGAAATTATTGTAGGAACTTTGTAATGGTTGTAACGCAAGAAGCAACGCAGCTAATGTGCACGCAGCAATCTCCCACAACGTAACCGGATGATCTGCAGTGGTTACTGTGATTGATGAAGGACTTTCAGAAAACTCTGGGGAACTAATCCCTGCTCCTTCCGTTTTGCAGTTCGGACAGGCAAGGGTTTCCTTTCCTGAGAGACGATGCAATCCCGCACGGAAACAGGCCCTTCAGCCAACCCATCCACGCTGACCAAGATGCTCCCATTTGACCACATTTGGTTTATATCCCTCCAAACCGGCTAGATGCAGGAAAAATATTCCCCGATGTTGGGGTTGTCTAGAACCAGGGGTCACAGTTTAAGAATAAGGTATAGGGCATTTCGGACTGAGATGAGGAAACACTTTTTTTACCCAGAGAGTTGTGAATCTGTGGAATTCTCTGGCACAGAAGGCAGTGGAGGCCAATTCACTGGATGTTTTCAAGAGAGCTCTTAGGGCTAAAGGAATCAAGGGATATGGGGAAAAAGCAGGAAGTGGTACTGATTTTAGATGATCAGCCATGATCATATTGAATGGCGGTGCTGGCTCGAAGGGCTGAATGGCCTACTCCTGCACCTATTTTTCTATGTTTCTATGTAAACCATTCCTCTCCATGTACCTTCCCAAGTGTCTTTTAAATGTTGCAATAGTACCTGCCTCACCCACCTCCTCTTGCAGCTCGTTCCATACACCCCGCCACCCTCAGTGTGAAAATCAGTCCATCTGATTCCTGTTAAATCTCTCGCCTCTCACATTCAACCTATGCCCTCTAGTTCTTGATTCCCCCATTCTGAGTAAAAGAGTGTGAGTTTGAGTTTAGTTTATTGTCACGTGCACCGAGGTACAGTGAAAAGCTTTTGTTGCGTGCTAACCAGTCAGAGGAAAGACAGTACATGATTACAATCGAGCCGTCCACAGTGTACAGCTACATTTGTTTAAGAAAGAACTGCAGATGCTGGAAAAATCGAAGATAGACAAAAATGCAGCAGAAATACAGCGCGTGAGGCAGCATCTATGAAGCGACGGAAATAGGTGACTTTTCGGGTCGAGACCCTTCTAATGTACAGCTACATTTAGTTTAATTTAGCGATACAGCACGGAAACAGGCCCACGGAGTCCACGCCGGCCAGCGATCCCTGCACACTCACACTACCCGACACACACTTGGGACAATTTACATTTACACCAAGTTGATTAACCTACAAACCTGTACGGTTGGTTGGAAACTGGAGATCCCGGAGAAAATCCAGGCTGTCACGGGGAGCGCGCACAAACTCCACGCAGACAGCACCCAGAGTCAGGATCGAACCCGGGTCTCCGGTGCTGTAAGGCAACAACTCCACCGAGCCACCCCTTTATACACGGTAACGGGAATAACATGAATAACTTTCAGGACAAGGTCAAGTCCAGCGCAGTCCCTTCAAAGATAGTCCAAGGGTCTCTAATGGGGTAGATAGTAGCTCAGGACTGCTCTCTAGTTGTTGGTACGACAGAACAGCTGGGAATATATTGACCCTGAATCTGGATGCATTCGATGCATTCACTCCCCCAGCACCGCGTTTAGCCTGGAGTTTAGTGCTCCGGTTTCTGCCATGGGACTTGAGCCCAGCATCTTCCAACTCCGAGGCATCCCAGATCCAATGTGATTGATGATGTTGCTGCACCTCTGCCCCCAGACGGTGATGTTCGGAGTTGTTAGTGAGCCTGTTCCAGCACGCTCCCCTCCATGGGCAAGGCCACGTCCTCACACCTTGCACGAACCTTCACTTCTCCAGTGTGGACCAACAGTGAACTTTCAGCTCACTTTCCCCTGCTCCACAGCAGGACTCCAAACTTCCAATTGGTATTTATCCCCTCAGTTATCAGGCCTATGAACAGTCCCTTCCATGTTCAGAAGTCATTGGAGTAGAATTAGGCCATTCGGCCCATCAAGTCTTCGCCGCCATTCAATCATGGCTGATCCATCTTTCCCTCTCAACCCCATTCTCCTGCCTTCGCCCCGTAACCCCTGACACCAGTACTAAAGCAAGAACCTGTCAATCTCCACTTTAAAAATACCCATTGACTTGGCCTCCACAGCCGTATGTGGCGATGAAATCCACAGATTTACCAGCCTCTGACTAAAGAAATTCCTCCTCATCACCCTTCTAAAGATATTCCTCCTCGTATCCTTTCTAAAGTACTAGAGTACCGTGGACATTGGATGCTGAGAAATATATTCTGCACTCTGTATATTCCCCTTTGTTCTATCTATTGTAGTTTGGTTTATGGTAGAGAGACAGCACGGAAACAGTCCATCAAATCCATACTGACCATCGACCCAGTTTGGCATCTTACGCACCAAGGGGTAACTTACAGAGGCCAATTAGCCTACAAATTTGCACATCTTTGGAATGTGGGAGGAAACCGGAGCACCCGGAGAAAACCCACATGGTCACAGGGAGAACGTACAAACTCAGTAAAGACAGCACCCAGAGCCAGGATCGAACCCGGGTTCCTGGCGCTGTAAGGCAGCAATTGCACTGCTGCACCACCGTGTCGCCCCTATCAATGTTCCGCTGGCCAATTGAACTGAAAAGGATACAAGACCAGGCTTCGGCCCACCTCACCCTGCCGACCAAGGTGCCCCATTTAGGCCAGTTTGCCCATGTTTAGCCCATATCCCACCAAAACCTTCCTATCCATGTAGCTGGCCATGGACAGACAAGGGTTTGCTTCAACATTGATCTGAAAGATAAGCGTGTGCAGGAGAGTCATAGAAGTCGAGTAGCACAGAAACAGGCCCTTCAGCCCAACTCATTCATGCCGACCAAAATGCCCCACGTAAGTTTGTTCCATTTGCCCACATTTTGCCCATATCCCTCTAAATCTTTTCTATCTGTTACCTGTCCAATGATCTTGTCAATGCTATTATAGATAGGTCCTTGATTAGTAAAGGTGTCAAAGGTTATGACGAGAAGGCAGGAGAATGGGGTTGAGAAAGAAAAATTGAACAAATGGCGTAGCAGACTCAACGGGCCGAATGGCTTCATTCTTATCCCTTACGAACTATTTTAGCATTGCTATCTAAATTCCCTCGAACTGAAATAGCAGCTTGTATAAAGAGCAAAAGATCAAGGAAGGGTGTCTTCCCAGCCTTGAGCTCTGCCCTGTAGAACTTGATTTTCTCCATCCTGGGAAATAGTCATTGCCTTAATGTAACGAAAGGATGCAGCAGTGAATGTTTCAAAGGCAGATATCAAGTTGACACTCTCAACATCACGGAACCTTGTCAGTGCCATCAGATGTGAAGCTGGGAAATTGTGTAACGAGAGCAGTGGTGCAGCGCATAGAGCTGCTGCCTCACAGCGTCAGAGACCTGGGTTCGATCCCGACCTCGGGTGCTGTCTGTGTGGAATTTGCATGTTCTGCCTGAGACCACGTGGGTTTCCTCCGGGTGCTCTGGTTTCCTCCCACATCCCAAAGCCGTGCGAGTTTGTAGATTAATTGACCTCTGTAAATTGTCCCCTAGTGTGCAGGGAGTGGAGTATGGATGAGGAGATTGTATTCACTGGAATTTAGAAGGATGAGAGGGGATCTTATAGAAACGTATACAATTATAAAAGGACTGGACAAGCTAGAGACAGGAAAATTTTCCCAATGTTGGGGGAAATCCAGAACCAGGGGCCACAGTCTAAGATAGACAAAAGTTCTGAAGAAACTCAGCGGGTGCAGCAGCATCTATGGAGCGAAGGAAATAGGCAAAGTTTCGGGCCGAAACGTTGCCTATTTGTTCACTCCATAGATGCTGCTGCACCCGCTGTTTTTCCAGCACTTTTGTCTACCTTCGATTTTCCAGCATCTGCAGTTCCTTCTTAAACGCCACAGTCTAAGAATAAAGGAGAGGCTACTTAAAACTGAGATGAGAAAAAGAAAAAAATTCTCACAGAGAGTTGTGAATTTGTGGAATTCTCTGCAACAGAAGGAGGTAGAGGCCAATTCACTGGATGCATTTTAAAGTTAGATAGAGTTCTAGTGGCTAGCAGAATCAAGGGATCTGGGGAGAAGGCTGGCACGGGTTACTGATTGTGGATGATCAGCCATGTTCACGATGAATGGCGGTGCTGGCTCGATGGGCAAAATAGTCTCCTCCTGCACCTATTTTCTATGTTTCTGTTTCTATGTGAAATAACATAGAACCAGTGTGAAGGGGTGATCGATGGTCGGCATGCACCAAAGGGCCAGTTTCCATGCTGTATCTGTAAATAGAGCACGGAAGCCGACTATTCGGCCCATTGGTTCCATGTTGACCCACTCAGGCCTCTTGCTATATTGGAGGAGGTTCACCTGCACCTCCTCCAACCTCATCTATTGCATCCGCTGCTCCAGATGTCAGCCGATCTACATCGGTGAGACCAAGCCCAGGCTCGCCGAACACCTCCGCTCGGTCCGCATTAACCAACCTGATCTCCCTGTGGCTCAGCACTTCAACTCCCCCTCCCATTCTGAATCCGACCTTCCTGTCCTGGGCCTCCTCCATGGCCAGAGTGAGCACCACCGGAAATTGGAGGAGCAGCACCTCATATTTTGCTTGGGCAGTTTGCACCCCAGTGATATGAACACTGACCTCCAATTTCCGGTAGCCCTTGCTGTCTCCTCCACTTCTCAGCTCTACCTCAGCCCTCTGGCTCATCCTCTTCCTTTCTTCTTCCTGCCCCCCCCCCCCACAACAATCTGAAGAAGGGTTTCGGCCCGAAACGTTTCCTATTTCCTTCGCTCATAGATGCTGCCTCACCCGCTGAGTTTCTCCAGCACTTTTGTCTACCTTTGCTATTCTACATGTCCCTGTATTTATTTCCCCTTTCAATGCTTATTCCACATGCTTTCAAATGCATCTAAAGTGCTGCGGGTGCAGAGTTTGCACCTTCTCCCAGTGACCGTGTTGAGTTTTATCGGTGCTCCAGTTTCCTCTCACATTCCAAAGCCGCGCAGGTTTGTAGGTTAATTGGCTTCTGTAAATTGTCCCGACTGCAGGATGTAACTAGTATACGGGTGATCGCTGGTCAGCATGGACTCGGTGGGCCGAATGGCCTGTTTCCACGCTGCATCTCTAAACAAGTTGTCTCTTGCCTCTCAACACTCTGCCAAAAGAATTCTCGCAGCTATCCTTCTGGCAAAATAAATAGTATGCTCAAGTTAAACATATCTCTGAACCTTTTCTTCCAAATGAAAGTGCGTAGAATTTCCACCGTTTGGATGAAAAAAACCTGTGTAATTTATGACTGTGGTCCGTTCAGCTCAGTAAACGATTCTTTCTCCTCACAGTATCCACGCAGAGAATTTAAAAAGAAAAGTGTGTTTGTTTTGGATGAAGTCCCTCTCTGTTCATCCCAATGGCTGGGTTTCACATTCCTCCAGTAATAAAGATAAACTGACTGTAAAAGAGTTTGTCAGCGCAGTTAAAGTGCCACTGGTCGGCAGAGGTTCCCAGCTTCCCCACTTTAGATTTTCCACGCCGTGGTATATTAATACCGACTGTCTGTAGGTGAAGAGGTTGTTGGTCTATTCCCCACAGTTATTGTAACCTGGGCCAATTCTGTTCTTGCACGTTTATCCAGATGTGAAGTGATCATTAAACAGCTGCATGCAATTAGGCCAGGTGATGAAGCCAGCCAAGCTACAACCACGTAGCACTTGGAAGGGTGAGGAGGCTGCAAAATGAATTATTATTTTGCTAGAGGATCGTTTTGCACCCTCTCTCCCCCACCTTCCTCAAAATAAAGAGACAGACGGGCGAGATGCTGCGACATCAATTTTCCTTGTTGTGATCACTGAGGAAGCGGCCTCCAACTCAATCCTCCACAATCCCACGGTTCCCTCCCTGCCCAGGACCGATCTGTGGAACTCATTACAACCCAAGCTTGCAGTTACAAGTCAGTACATATTCAATCCGGGAAGACACCCTCTCTCGATCCCTTCCTCTGTACAAAATGTTACGGGCCTGTCCCACCTGGCCATTTGTTTAGGCAACTGCCGGCGACTGTCAGAGTCGTAGCTGGTCGCCGAAAAACCTAGCGACAACCAACCTACGTCATCCTGGCGACAACCTACGGCAGCGCCTACGTCAGCGCCTACGTCAAGCTACGCTCATTGGCGTCAAACCCACTGTCGGCGAAAAATGTTCAATGTGTTGAAAATTTAGCGGCGACCAGAAAGACGCTACGACTTTTTGCGCGACTGAGGAGACGACTCCCGGCGACAACTGGCGAACATGTGGCAACAAACTAGTCGCCTGTAGTTGCCTAAAAAATCGCCTAAGTGGGACAGGCCCATTATTTTAGTTCGAGATTATTTAGAGAGCAATGCTAAAATAAGGCAGAGGAAAGAAGCCATTCGGCCCATCGAGTCTGCCACGCCATTGGTTCATTTTTTACCTACTTTTCTTTCTCAACCCCATTCTCCTGCCTTCTCGCCATAACCTCTGACACCTTTATTAATCTAGAATCTCTCTATAAAAGCATCTACGAGATACTTGGACACTTACAGATAGAAACGCTTTAGAGGGATATGGACAAAATGTGGGCACATGGGACTAACTGATGTGGGGCATTTTAGTCGGCATGGATGAGTTGGGCTGAAGGGCCTGTTTCTGTGCTGTATGACTCTGCGACTCTACTGTACAGCCTCATCTTTCAGACAAATGTCAAAATGTCTGTCCTCGGCCCATTTTAGAGGACATGCGTGTGGCGATCTTTACGTGGAGGGTGATGGGTGCCTGGAATTCGCTGCCGGGGGCGGTGGTGGTGGAGGCAGGTACAACAGTGGCATTTTAAATAATTTTTGGTAGGCACATAGATATGTAAAGGAATGGAGGGATAATGATTCTATACGGATAGTCTTGGCATCATGTTCAGCAGAGATGATGTGGGCCGAAGGACCTGTTCTTGTACTGTACATGTTCGAGGTTCAATGTCTTTTGTCCTTTCTCTTGCGCTTGTATTTTCTTGTTCTCTCTGCTGCGTTGGCCCTTGTAGTAATATTGCTCGCCGTTCCAGCCATCTCCTGGTTTCTTTCAAGCCTGCTTCCTCTTGCAAGAAATTGACACCAATTGCTGGAGTAACTCAGTGGGTCAGGCAGCATCTCTGGGAGACATGGATAGGCAACGTTACGATTTGGGACCCTTCCTCAGCCTGTTTCCCGTGTCTGTTTTTTTTTGGTAAACCAGCGTCTGCAGTTCCTTGCGTCCTGCTTTCTCTTGTGCTCTCTTCCACGATCTCTCTTCATGGGATTGTTTTGATGCTTAATTCTGAGTTTACAATTTGAAAATAATTCATCAACTTGTTGAAATTATTGGGCGGCCTCAGTGGCACAGCGGTAGAGTTGCTGCCTTACAGCGCTTGCTGCACCGGAGACCGGGGTTCGATCCCGACTACGGGTACTGTCTGTACGGAGTTTGTACGCTCTCCCCGTGACCTGCGTGGGTTTTCTCCGAGATCTTCGGTTTCCTCCCACACTCCAAAGATGTCCAGGTTTGTAGGTTCATTGGCTTGGTGTAAGTGTAAAATAAAAGCTCTTCCACACTTTGTTTTTTTCTCACAGCCACGATCCATTCAAATAGTCCATTTAAATGGCATCTGGTGAATGAAAGGGCTTCAACATTAATCAAATACTGTTGACAGACCAGGTGAGACCATGGTGACCTTGCTGACACCTGTCTCATTTGAATTGATGACTGTCATCCCAGCTTTGAAAAGTCAACATTAGTGCAAATTCACCTCTTTAGAATTTTCGCAAATAAATAAACATGGTTGTGATTTTAAAATTATTTGTGTTCACCTCACACCTGCTGTGTGACAATGAGTGTGCAGCATCACTCATATGTGACTGGTGTGGGATGGATTCAGTTTAGTTTAGTTTCGGGATACAGCGCGAAAACAGGCCCTTCAGCAAACCGAGTCTGCGCCGACCAGCGATCCCGGCACACTAACACCATCCTGTATATCTCCCCGTGACCTGCGCGCGTTTTCTCCGAGAACTTCGCTGTCCTCCCACACTCCAAAGACGTACAGGTTTGCAGGTTAATTGGCTTGTTGTGAATGTTAAAAAAATGGCCCCGAGGGTAGGATTGTGTTAATGTGTGGGGATCGCTGGTCGGTGCGGACTATGTGGGCTGAAGGGCCTGTTTCCACACTGTATCTCGAAAGTGAACTAAACCCACTGAGTTACTCCAGCATCTTGTATCTTTCTTTGGTGACATCTATCATTGTTTTACAATTGAAAACAAGTGTCCCCAGGTTATGAAGTGTGTTCCTACTGTATCTGGTCAAGTGTGTGATTTCAGGGGGGTTTAATTTGAGCGTTGCGGATTTGTTTTGTTGAACGATTGCTATGTCAACGGTAAAATGATGTACCTTTAGCCTTCTGATTGTTGTGGCAAGATACAGGTGAAAGAGTAAAGCTTGCCTTGATCATTGTAGGATGCCTTTCATATGCGGGCAAATGTTATACGTGTTTTAAGAGCGGTGTGCTAATTAGCGGAGGGATTTAAAGCCTTTCATGTTTATTAGCCTTGTGGCCAGAGGAAGTTAGTCAGCAAGTGTGGCAGGCATCTTCAAATATTTGCCTCCAATGCTTCAGCTCATAAAGGCAACACTTGCACACATGGGTCAGGGCAGAGGGCTGGATTTGACATGTGGGTCGACACAGAATGCTGGAGTAACTCAGCGGGACAGGCGGTATCTCTGGAGAGAAGGAATGGGTGACGTTTCGGGTCGAGACCCTACTTCAGATTCGTTAGGGATAAGGGAAACGAGAGATACAGACGGTGATGTGGAGAGATAAAGAACAATGAATGAAAGATATGCAAAAAAGTAACGATGATACAGGCCATTGTTAGCTGTTTGATGAGTACAAACGGCATTATTTCTCTACATCACCGTCTATATCTCTCGTTTCCCTTGTCCCAGTCTGAAGAAGGGTCTCGACCCGAAACGTCACCCATTCCTTCTCTCCAGAGATGCTGCCTGTCCCGCTGAGTTACTCCAGTTTTTTTTTGTGTCTATCTTCGGTTTGAACCAGCATCTGCAGTTCCTTCCTACACATTTTGACATGATGGTTGCTGTGGGTGTCTGCCACTTTGTCCTTGTCCTTTGTCGTGCAGGTTGAAGGATGCAGTGCATCGCAGGAGGAAGGCTAGGCTGGCTAGTAGTAGTGTGGTGTGATGGTGTCGCGCATGTTTCACAACAGCCCGCCAGGGATGCATACCTCAAAGATTCCCCAGCAACTATGGAAAGTTCACAAGCTTGAAGGTTCATTGACAAAAATTACTTTGGGGGCGAAAACAATTATATTATCAAATGAAGGCATGACAATTTCCAAGGCATAACGACAAGACTACCAATGATCACGTCGTCTGAGATGGGTGACTTGAAGCTTTGTCTGTACAGGCCATCCAGAGACACTGTCTGACCTGCTGAGGTACTCCAGCACTTTGTGTCTTTTTTGTAAACCAGCATCTGCAGTTCCGTGTGTCTATCACATTTTCCTCAAGGAATCTTGTAATTAATTACAGCACGGTGGCGCATTTGTTACGGTTGATTCCTGACCTCAGGCGCTGTCTGTGTGGAGTTTGCACGTTCTCCCTGTGGGTGCATCAGTTTCCTCCCACATCCCAAAGACGTGCGGATTTGTCGTTTATTTGGCCCTCTGTAAATTGCCCTCCATGTGTAGGGAGTGGATAAGATAGTGGATGACATAGAACTGCTGAAAAGGGGTGATCGATGGTCGGGCGGACTCTGTGGCCCAAGGGCCTGTTTCCAAGGCTGCATCTCTGTACTAAACTAAACTTCCAAACCTTGCTTATTTGACCTACATTATCTGACCGTGTTTTGCAATAGAAAAAAAATCCAAGTGTAATAAATGCATTGTTATCTGGTTCAAATAACACATTTCCTTAGCTGGGATTATTTTTCTTTTAACCAGATAAGAAAACATTTCTTAAACTAGGATATTTTCTATAGCAAAACATGGTCAGTTAATGTAGGTCAAATTATGTCATTTAGTAATGTAATTATGTGTGACTTTAGCGCATGTTAGATATAGTTGCAAGTTAATCACATTGAGTGGTGGGATAGTCTTGAGGGTCTGACTGGCATTCCCCTGCTCGTATTTATGTGCGCGCTGTGGTAATATCCATTGGGGCCTAGGTTTAAAGTGCGCTCATATCTTCAGTGATTAATCTGAAAGACTATCAACAGAAAGGAACCATTGTGCGAACAAAGTTCATTGTCTGACCGTGACCTTGGTTCACAATGAGACGCTCCATTCACTTCCAAATTTCAATTTTATTTTCTGAAGCCAAATTCGGACCTGTACCCTTTTGAAGTGTGGGGGGAAACCAGAGCACCCGGGAAAAACACACGCAGGACACAGGGAGAATGTACAAACTCAGTAAAGGCAGCACCCAGAGTCAGGATTGAACACGGGTCTCTGGCGCTGTAAGGCAGCAACTCTACCGCTGCGCCACCGTGCCTCCCGTCGCACCTTTGGGTACGCTTTTAAATTATTTGCAGAATGTAGGTGACTCTGGCAAAACCAGTATGCAGAGTTCGGTCGCTCGCGTGTCAGACGATGTAGCTCGCTGTTGCCTTCTGTTGTCGCCCAACATGTTGTCAGAATTGTCACCCGATGCGTCACAAAGTGCATCGTGCCGTCGCTTCCGGGGATCGCCACGAGGAGGCCTCTGCCATGATCCCCAGTATACAGAGTCATAGTGTTAGAGAGCATGAAAAGAGGCCCTTTGGCCCACCTTGTCCATGCTGAGCATTGTCATTCTGGGCTAGTACCATTTGCCTGCATTTGGCCCAAATACCTCCTTACACTTCAGAGGGTTTTGTGATTATATCCACTTGGGATTATATTGCCCATTATTATATTGTCCATACATTACATTGACCATTCTTAACTACCCTTGATAAGGTGACGGTATGCCGATTCCTTTCTTAATCCCTTCTGATGAAAATACTTCCACTATTCTGTTAGGAATTCCAAGAGTTTAAGAAGGAACTGCAGATGCTGGAAAATCGAAGGTAGACAAAAGTGCTGGAGAAACTCAGCAGGTGCAGCAGCATCTATGGAGTGTAGCAAATAGGCAACGTTTCGGGCCGAAACCCTTGGGTTTCGGGCCGAAACATTGCCTATTTCCTTGGGTTTCGGCCCGAAACGTTGCCTATTTCCTTCACTGCTGCACCCGATGAGTTTCTCCAGCACTTTTGTCTACCTTCGATTCTCCAGCATCTGCAGTTCCTTCTTAAACTCGTTCCAAACACCCACCACCCTCTGTGTGAACATACCGATGAAAGACTAGACACAATTCTCATAACGTTTGTTGGCCAGCAGATTATTAAATGACATTGGGCATAATTTGTTTCAATCACAGGTATCAAAATACTTTAACTGTAACATAAGTTAAGATTGATGTGAAGTTATATTTCAAATTTTTATCTGTCTGTGGAAAATAATAGCACTGTTCAAGGACACGGCAGTGTCTGTGCTGCCGACCTTGGCTCCGTGCCTCTGGCTGGTTTAGCTTTAGTTTTGTTGAGAGATATAGCATGGAAGCAGGCCCTTCGGCCCACCGAGTCCGCGCCGACCATCACCCGTACACTACTTCAAGCCTATGCAGTCGGGACAATTTACAGAGGCCAATTAAGCTACAAACCTGCACTTTTTGGGGATAGGGGAGGAAACAGGAGCACACAGAGGAAACCCACGCAGTCACAGGGAGAACATGCAAACTCCACACTTTTCAGATGTCCAGTGCACCCAGTGCCTCTCTGTATGTTTAGTTTAGTTTTAGTTTGGCTTAGAGACACAGCGAGGAAACAGGCCATTTGGCCCACTAAGTCCGTGCCGACCAGCGATCGCCCGTTCACACTAGTTCTATCCTACACACAAGGGGGTAATTTACAGAGGCCAATTAAACTACAAACCTGTACGTTCTTTGGAATGTTGTTGGAAACAAGATCAGCTGGAGAAAACCCACGTGGTCACGGGGAGAACGTACAAACTCCGTACACACAGCACCCGTAGTCAGGACTGAACCCGGGATCTCTGGCGCTGTGAGGCAGCAACTCTACCGCCACTATGCCACTCAATTTAATAAGAAGCTGAGAGGAAACATTTTTGTGAGTTGCCAGAAGGGGTAGTTGAGGCAGGGACATTTAAAAGATACTGGAACTGACACAGTGGAGAGGCAGCACAGAAATACCACAGACCAGTGTCTCTGAAGGGCCTGTCATAGAAACATAGAAACATAGAAAATAGGTGCAGGAGGAGGCCAGTCGGCCCTTCGATCGTCCCCTATCAATAACCCGTGCCTGCCTTCTCCCCATATCCCTTGATTCCACTAGCCCCTAGAGTTCTGTCTAACTCTCTCTTAAATCCATCCAGTGACTTGGCCTCCACTGCCCTCTGTGGAAGGGAATTCCCTAAATTCACAACTCTCTGGGTGAAAACGTTTTTTCTCACCTCAGTCTTAAATGACCTCCCCTTTATTCTAAGAGAGGAGGTCATTTTGTGGGACACCTCTGTCCCACTGTACGAGGTAATTCAAGAGCTCTCCTGAGTTAACAGCTACGTCGGAGCTCGCGGATGTCCCGTAGCGGCTCGTAACGCTAACGGCAGGTACTCGGGAAACGCGGTAACTCGTGAAGTTTTTTCAGCACTGTGAAAAATGTCCACGAGATCCCCGTGTACCTACAAACGGCTATTACCGTAATTCTCCGAGTTCGAATCAGGGGAAACCCAGGAGAACTCTTGAATGACTTTGTACAGTGGGACAGGCCCTTGACTCTGTAAGGTAGTAACTCGACCAGCTGTGCCACTCTGCCAGCCCGGCTCACTGCCCTGTTCAGTCCGTATGAAAATAATGATGTTTAGGACAGATATATGGGCGGCACAATGGCGCAGTGCCTTACAGCATCAGACACCCGTGCTCAATCCTGAGTAGGGGTGCTGTCTGTAGGGAGTATGTATGTTCTCCCTGTGACCACGTAGGTTTTCTCTGGGTGCTCCGGTTTCCTCCCACATCCCGAAGACGTACAGGTTTGGATAATGTTAGCGTGCGGGGATCAGTGGGCTGGAGGGCCTGTTTCTGCACTGTATCTCTAAATCAAAGTAAGCTAAACGGAGAGGGAGTTGAGACTGATACTATAACAACATTTATAAGACACTGGCACTGCCACTTTAAGGACCGGTGGCACAGAATTACCAACCGCCCCAGATCTTTGGTGCTGTAGGGCAGCAACTCTACCAGCTGCGCCACTGTGACATCCCAGCCTCACCGC
Source organism: Okamejei kenojei (assembly GCA_035221665.1). Taxonomy (NCBI): domain Eukaryota; kingdom Metazoa; phylum Chordata; class Chondrichthyes; order Rajiformes; family Rajidae; genus Okamejei; species Okamejei kenojei. Next base: position 4,959,470 of record CM069163.1, on the reverse strand, counting down.
CCTGTTCAGTCCCGTATGAAAGTAACGATATTTAGGACAGAAATATGGGCGGCACGGTGGCGCAGTGGGGGAGTTACAGCCTCACAGCGCCAGAGAACCGGTGTGATCCTGACTACGGGTGCTGTCTGTACGGAGTTTGTACGTTCTCCCCGTGACCGCGTGGGTTTTCACCGAGATCTCCGGTTTCCTCCCACATTCCAAAGACGTACAGGTTTGTAGGTTAATCGGCTTGGTATAAATGTAAAATTGTCCCTGGTGCGTGTAGGATAGCGTTAGTGTGCGGGGATCGCCGGTCGGCGCGGACTCGGTGGGCTGAAGGGCCTGTTGCCCCGCTGTATCTCTGAACTAAACTAAACTAAAATAGGGCGAGATGAGAAAATCGTTTTTCACACAGAGAGTGGTGAATCTGTGGAATTCTCTGCCACAGAAGGTAGTTGAGGCCAGTTCGTTGGCCATATTTAAGAGGGAGTTAGATGTGGCCCTTGTGGCTGAAGGGATCAGGGGGTAAGTAGAGAAGGCAGGTACAGGATACTGAGTTGGATGATCAGCCATGATCATATTGAATGGCGGTGCAGGCTCAAAAGGGCCGAATGGCCTGCTCCTGCACCTAATTTCTATGTTTCTATGTTGCTATGAGATCAAACGAAGAGGCAGACGTGGACGTTGCCGCTGACTTCTGCCCAGTCTGGAACTGGTGCCTGCATCACCTTGGCCACAGTGGTTCCTGCACTCGGGGTTATTCTGAGTGCAGCTGACTGTGAGTGAGGAAGGTCGCCAGCTCACTACTGAAGCAACGCAGAGTACATATCAACTGGATGGGAGCAGCAGCTGTGACATTCAAAGGCTCAGCTTGGCACCAGGCTCATCCCAGTCCTGCCAAGATACTGACAGCATGATGTGGTCACTGAACACAGATGAAACAATAGCCTGAGGTTTCCCCAAGGAGCCTGGTACTGGAGCCATGCATCACGCAACCCTCTGGGGCTCGATTGCCAAAGCGCGCGGTTTCTTCAGTGGGGAACTTAACGGTCACTGCAATTCATTAGGAGTTTCTTGATGTCAGGCAAATGATGTCTTGATGTCTTCCTTGGCGGACTGTGAATGTGTTGCAAGTAGGGTTGCCAACTGTCCCGTATTAGCCGGGACATCCCGTACATTGGGATAAATTGGTTTGTCCCATACGGGACCGGCTGGTCCCGTATTTGACTACTACTACTCTGGTCCAGGGGACTGTCGGGTCGGAGCGTCGTGTCCGGCCCCGCCTCACCCGTCCCGTCGTGGTGCAGCCCATGGAGTGCAGCAGCAGCAGCGCCTCGCCCGTGGCCCCGTCGGTCGGCAGCCCGGCCACGCGTCCGACCTTCGAACCTTCTGCTTACCGCCCACACCACCACCCCTCCTTCTCACGGCCGATCATCGGTTCATGGGTTGGATGGGGCGCTCGGCCAAAACACCTCAGCTGGCCCGCCGGCTGGGCTTTGTGTGCAGTCCAGCACCCGGGCCAACTCATCATTCACCCAGCCACGGCCGAGTCGGTCAACCAATTTCCGTTGGGAATTTGTCCCGTATTTTGACCTATTGTCCCTTATTTCGGAGTGACTTTTATGGAACTAGGAAATTGTTTCCCTGCTGTATATAGCTCTTCTGAAAATCCCTCACTCACTCATCAATTCCATTATGTCTATTTTCATTGCCACAAAATGTATCCTATGTACTGTAAAGTAAAAAAAGAAAGTAATCTTTGTGATATTCCAGGATGTACAACATCATGTTCCCTCACATAATGGGTCTGCTTTAGCTTAGAGCCTGGCTGCCTTTCAATTGAATGGGAATATTCAATGGAATACAGGACATTCTCTTCCAGCGGGAGAATTAGGAGTTCTTTCCCAACTCTCCGCTCTCCCAGTGAGCAGTAGCTACAAAACGTTGACAGCACAAACATTGATGAGACAGGTTTAGAGGGATTTGGGGCAAATGTGGGCAGAAGGAACTGGCGTAGCTGGGACATGTTGGGCCGAGGGGCAAGTTGGGCCGAATGGTCTGTTTCCATGCTGTATCACTCTACCACTCTATGACATGCCACCAGATTCAAGAACAACCTCTCACCTGCTGTTTGCAGAACCCTGAAAGAACTCCCATATGCTGAGGATGTATTCTCAATCTTCCGATCTACCTCCTCTTGGTCCTTGCACTTTTTTTACATGCACTTTCTACATTGCTGTAAAACTATATTCTGCTCTCTGCTTCCTTTCTCTTTTGCATCCCTGTATGGTCTGATGTGCCTGGACAGCGCACAAAATACAGTTTGTCACTGTGTCTCGGTGTAGGTGACAATAACAAACAAACCAAGCTGGTTAAAGAGGTCCATCCCTTGTCCTCACACAGTGGTTCGTTTTAAGTTTATTTCTTTAAATATTTATACACATGTGTTTTCGTCGAGCCGTTCTTCGGTCCAATGTGGGCCAAACGTGGGCAAATGGGACTAACCGATGTGGGGCATTTTGGTCGGCATGGATGAGTTGGGCTGAAGGCCTGTTTCTGTTCTGTATGACTCTATGACTCTACTGCACTGCCTTATCTTTTAGACAAATGTGAAAGCAAACCCTTGTCTGTCCTTAGACAGGTACATGGATTGGAAAGGTTTGGAGGGATAGTCCCTTACCCAGGGTAGGGAAATCATGAACCAGACGTCATAGGGTTCAGGTGAGAGAGGCAAGGTTTAGACTTTACAGATGCAGCGTGGAAACAGGCCCATCGATAACAATATAATTAAATAACTACAGACTCACTAGCCAGGTTCTCTACTAACCAGGGCTGGTGCAGCAACATCACGGTACTGTGCAACTTCTGTTCTCCTAATCTGTAATTTTATATAACCCCTCTCACCCTGGCCACAAACTCTTTGAATCACTTCCCTCTGGAAGGCGACTCCGGACTGTCAAAGCCTCCACAGCCAGGCATAAAAACATTTTTTTTCCACGAGCAGTAGCTCTACTCAACAGCCAAAAGTCTGCAGCCTCCTTGTGCTCTGGTATTTTTATTTCATTCTTCACATGTTTAAATGATAATGTTTAATTTTTAATTTGTCTACTGTATATCGTGTTGTTACTTGCGAGCAAAGCGCCAGGGCAAATTCCTTGTATGTATACATACTTGGCTAATAAAATGTATTCAATTCAATTCAATCCCAGGCAATAACCTGGTGAATCTGCTCTGCACTCCCCCTGTTGCCACCACATCCTTCCTGGGGAGTGGAGACCAGACTGAAGAGGAATTTTCCAAAGGGATTTTCTTATCTCTCCTTCTTGGCTCCAATTCCTTTTGCCTTTCCTTGATGCTAACATATATCAGGCAGTAGGAAATGTGGCGGGAGACTGCGCAGCCATTATAAACATGCTCTTTCCTTTACGCTTTAGACTTTAGAGATACAGTTGGAAACAGGCCCTTTGGCCCACCAAGTCCTTGCCCATCAGCAATCCCCCCGTAAACTAGCACTACCCTACACACTAGGGACAATTTAAGGAAGCCACTTAACCTACAAACCTGTACGTCTGTGGAGTGTGGGAGGGAACCGGGGCACCCAGAGAAAACCCACACAATCACAGGGAGAACTTGCAAACTCCGTACAGACAGCACCCGAAGGCAGGATGGAACCCGGGTCTCTTGTGCTGTAAGGCAGCCATTGTACCACTGTGCCTTTGTGTGCCGCCAAATTCAATAGGAACCAGAGGGGCATCTTTCTCACAGATATTGTTGGGCTAATATCACAGAGCAGAGCTCCACTCTATGATCTTTGGTGTTGGGGATATGGAACAAGCTGCCAGAGGA